>OZ012622.1:12064777-12217933 GCA_963942555.1 Aleiodes leptofemur
GGGGGGAAGCTGCGGGAAATATGAAATTAGAGGAAAATAGAATTAGCGCACAATTGTTCATTATTTGGAATTTTGAAGTAAATAAATAAATTGAAGAAAATAAATCTGATTTGGTGAATCTGTGAAGAATGCAATGAGCTCTAAAAACAAAAAATTGATTGAAAATTGAAGAATTTTCATTATTTTTTACAGTTTTGCAAATTTTTAAAGATTCAGCCATATAATTTAGCTAAAATTTTGAAATCTCCAAATTTCAAGATTTTTTGTTGATTTTAGATTGTTTGGAATAAAACTCTTTTTTTCAAATTTGCACCAATAAATGCTAATTTTTAAATCTTTCTGTTGTAATTATTTTTTTGAATAAAAAATTTCAAAAAAAAATTCGATATGTGCTAATTTAATTATCATGCTATGTTTAGAATTATCGAAATAATTGAATCTAGACAATTTTTGGTGTTATCAGTTTTTTATGGAGCAAAAAATATTTTTACAAAATTGACGAAAAATTTATAAATACAACAATTATAAATAAGTTGATTTTTTTCGTGATTTTTTGATGATATTGAGGAAAATAAGAGAGATAGAGCGATTTTATCCTATTGTTATTTTGTAGCTCTTGAAATTCTCTTTAAAACGAGATTGAGCCAAAATTTCTCTATTTCGCTTAGTTTCCGAGATATTCATAAGAAATTATTAAAATCTAGGAGTGAAGAGATAAAACAGAAAATTCAATTTTTCAATAGTTTCTTAAAAATATCTCGAAAAATAATGGAGATACGTTTTTCACATCCGAATCCTTTTTTGTAGAATATTTCAAGAATTTCGAGAATTTACAACAAAAAGAAAGGATTCAAGCAAAGTCGCTCTATCTCGTTTAATTTCCAAGATATTCTCAAAAAAACTGTCGATTTGAAGAAAAAAAATAGATTTTTTCTGTTCAATTTCTTCACATTTGAATTCAAATTCTTCAACTAAATAATTACATACAATTTTCAATTGTTATTAATAATTAACCAAAATTTATCACTACTTAATAATTCTGAAGAGATGAAAAAGGACGAGTTTTTTTTCTTTAGATTTCCCTCAAATATTTCAATAGAAACTAAATTAAATACGCCTTTTTTTTCCCTCTAATCCTTTTTTTTTTTGTATTTTTCCGAAAAAAATCCAAAAAAGGTTCAGAATAAAAGAGCGTATCTCCATTAATTCCTGAAAGATTCACAAAAAAGTAAAGAACTTGTGTAAAATGGACCTGTTTTCCAAAATGATTTGAATTTTTTTTCATGGTGAAGCCCACATAAAAAAAATTTGAAAAAAATACAGCAACAATCTCCACATATTTCAGCATCTCCTCAATTTTTTTCAGATTTTTTCATAACTCCTTCAGCAAAAAAAAATTCTGAATCTCGTTGCTCCGGAGATCCTTTTTGCCCCCCTCTCCCTAAAATAAAAACCTCATCCTCTTCCACCTCTTAACTCCTAAATTAACCCCCCCCCCCCCCCCTCTCCACTAATTTTCAGATTTTTTTCATAAGGTCCTGACCTTCAAAAAAAAGTCTGAATCATTTTGCTCTACTCATCCCTAAAAAAAACGAAAAAACTCATCCTCTTCCACCTTTCAACCCCTAAATTAACCCCCCCCCCCCTCCCTCACAGATTTTCAGATTTTTTCATGAAGTCCTTCACTCCGAAAAAAAATCCTGAATCATTTTGCCCCTCAAAAAAAAACTCATCCTGTTTCACCTCCCCCCCCCCCCTAAATTACCTCCCCCCCTCCCCCTCCACTCCACTCCTTTTCCTCCCACATTACATTAACTCCTATTATACCTATTTCCCCACCCCCTCCTATGATTATCCTTGTACTCATCCATGGCCCTCTGCTGCTGCAGATAATCTTCATCATCCTCCTCCACCTTCCTCTCCTTCTCCAGATCATCCGGATGCTCCTCACTAGTTCCCCCTTCCCCCGCCACATCCTGAAGACTCTTCCCTCCCAACCGTGTCCCAGCATCCGCGGACCACTCGCCATCGGCAATTTTCTTCTCATAAAACTCTTCAACCGTCATCACCGGAAGACTAGGATAACCCGCGCCAAAAACCGCTTTTTGCACCTCATTTTTCGTAATTATAACCGGCTGCAGTTTAGGCGCCTTAAGCCCTCCCTCCCTCTTCTTAAGATCCTCGCCCCCCTCCTCCCGCATCTTTTCCATATGCTTCAGGATCTCTTTCTCCTGATTCAATGATTTGATCTCATCAACTGCCTGCAAAGCGTAAGATTTTATTAATGTTACAAAATAATTGCGAATTGTTTCGTCGTCGACATTAAGATTGTCCATTGATGCCTTAAGGATCTTGAGCTGATCCTTAAGGTCCTGCTCCTCTCTATAGCGTTTTAGCTTGTTTTCCCTTGTATTAACCATCTGTTCTATCATTTTAGTGTTTGAGCCTTTTGATAGCTCCATTTGCAGATTTCCGGATGCTGCAGCATCTTCTGCGGTCCTTTCTCCCGAAAAATCCTTTCTTTTAGGGATCTCGAGGTCAATGACCCCATAAGACTTGACTCGTTCCAAGAAATCGTAAAAATAAGTCTCGGAAATTTGCACAAAGTGCATTCTGCTTGATCTATCGCATAACTTTGTTGCGAGGGTTCCTAAAAACGCGGGAAGAAGGAAATATTTGATATTTTCCGTTGGAATTTCTGAGAAATCCTCGTTGGAACTGAACATGTCGGTTAGAGAGACGAGACGCGTTGCGTCCTCCAGCATCTTCATGCACTTTTTTACCTGGAGCTGAATGGTGAGGCTGTTTGTTGGTTCTTCGGTGATGCTGAGAGAATTGAATAATTTGAAGGCAGAGTCGAAGAGGTTTGAGAGATTTGTCTCGTCCTCTGTTGTAGTTTCACTTGAATCCATTTTAACGAAGGTTTTTTTTGAGGATTTTTGTGTTTTTTTTTCTGTTTTTTGGGGTTTACTTGAGGTTAGAGGAGATTTTGGGGTGTTTGACGGTTTGTTATTGTTTTTTTTAGGTTAGGATTGTCTAAAGGGGGTGGAGGAGGAGGAGAGGCTAGGGGAGATTGGTTGATGCGCCCTTTTGCGGAGGTTTGTGGGAAGTTATTTGAAATTTGGCGGGAAATTGAGAAATTAGAGAATGGATTGAGAGAATAAAAAATGTGATAAATGCGAGGTTTTCTAGAAAAAAAATGATTTTTATGGATTTTGTGCGGAATTTAGAAGCGATTTAATTTTAAAAAAAAACAAACAAATGAAAAATTGTTACGAAGAGGTAAAAAAAACACAGAAAAAACACAAAACAGGAAAATTTTACTTTCTTTGTGTCTTGAGGAGTTTTTGACTGATTTTAGAATTTGGCGGGAAATTTGAAAATTTGAGGGGTTCGGGAGTGATTTCGAGCAATTTATTTACAAAAAAAAGAGGTTAAAACCAGAAATTCAATAAATAATTTTGTTTTCAACTGAGAAAAAGCACTTACCCTTACTTTATTCCTTTGTTTTCCGAATTTCCTAAAAAATTTCTTGCAAAAAGGCCTCATTACATCTTATTTCTTAACAAAAAAAAAAGAAAATAATGAAAAAATTCACTAATTCACCACTAAAACACTAATTTATCTAAATTTTTACAATTATTTTTAATTATTATGAAATACTATTAATTTAAACAATAATAATATTAATAATTTATAATTTAAACAATAATAATACTAATAATTTATCCTTTAAACAGCAATAATACTAATAATTTATAATTTAAACAATATGATTCGCAATATAATTCACGAAAAACGTTTGAATTTCCGAGTCCACCAATGGGATTCGCCGAATTCTGCGCATCAAAATTCTGATACATATAGAGTCTTTTTCATCAAAGAAAAACTCTTCCACAAGTGCCCAAAGCCAATTTAAAAAACGAACTTTACCGAGCGAAACCGAAGACTAGTCTTCTGCCATCACGACTGTAGCAACGACAATCAAAATGGCGGCACTCAGCGCGTCCGCTCATTGGCCCATTCCCCCGCTACCCACCCCCTCCCCCCTTTCACACGAGCACTGATGCCATTTTGCGCGGGACGAGTAGTAAACAGACGCAATAAGTCCAATAAGTTCTTTGTTTTCGGTGAAAATTCAGTTTTTATTAATAAAAATAAGAGAAAAGAGTTTATTTTAATTGTTCATTTTCATCGAGGATAATTACTACATCAAACTGGTGAGTTATTATCATTATTATTCCATGAAAAGCTAAAAAAATTTCAATTAATTGTCATTTTTTTTTCGTAGGTTATGTGTGTTGGAAGTTTTCAACTGCCTTTCTCTTTATTTTCGTTTTTACATTTTTAAGAGGGAGAAAGTCAATGGAATTTCGAAATTTGAAGAATTTAATGGGAAATGGAAGAAAATTAATGGTGTAAATATAATTTTTAATTGTGAAGCGATAAAAAAAAGTTTATTTTTTTTGTCGTTTGTTTTTTGAGAATATTTCGGAATTCAATAGAGATACGCCTTTTTTACCCTAAGATTCTCATTTTTAGAAAATTTGAAGAGCTACAAAGATGGGTCAAGGTAAAATCGCTTTATCTCGCTTATTTTCCGAGAAATTTGAAAAAAAACGAGGATGTCTATTTTGTTGTTTTTTTGTTTTTTAAGAATATTTCAGAAAGTAATGGAGATACGCCTTTTTTGCCCTGAGACGATTTTTTCGAGAATTTTATGAGCTATATAAAAGGATTCGTGTAAAATCGCGCTATCTCACTTATTTTCCGAGAAATTTGAAAAAAACGAGGGAGTCTATTTTTTTGTCGTTTGTTTTTTGAGAATATTTCGGAAACTAATAGAGATACGCCTTTTTTGCCCTATGACGATTTTTTGGAGAATTTTGCGAGCTACAAAAAAGGATTCGTGCAAAATTGCGCTATCTCGCTTATTCTCCGAGATATTTGGATGAAACTGTAGAAAAAATCGACTTATTTTGTTAGTTTTTGAGAATATGTCGGAATGTAAGCGAGATAGGGCGATTTTTAGCCTCATCCTTTTTTTTAGAGAATTTCGAGAGCTACGAAAGAAGATTTGTGTAAAAAAAAGGCGTATCTCCATTAGTTTCTGAGATATTTAAAAAAAAAATGAACAAGGAACTGGATAAGTTGAATTTTTCAATGATTTTTTCAGAATTTTGGGAAAGTAAAGGAGATGAAGCAATTTTGGCCCAATCCTTTTTTTTAGAGAATTTCGATGTCTATAAAAAAGGATTGAGGCAAAATCGCACTATCTCCCTTAGTTTCCGAGATATTTCTGAAAGGTATTGAAAAAATTGACTTATTCAGTTTTATTCTATTTTTCTTGTTTTTTTTTAAATTATTATCTTGGAAAATAAACGAGATGGAGCAATTTTACTCTGAGACTTTTTTTTAGAAAATTTCAAGAGCTTCAAAAAAAGAATTCGAAAAAGAAAAGCGTATCTTCCTTAATTTCCGAGATATTCTTTAGAAAAATGAACAGGAAAATCAACTAAAACAGAATAAGTCGATTTTTTTTCAATAATTTTTTGAGAATATCTTAGAAACTAAGCGAGATAGGTCGTTCTCACCCTAATACTTTTTTTTTTAGAGAATTTCAACAACTATAAAGAAAATCTCAACAAGAATTTCACTATCTCGCTTAGTTTCCGAAATTTTCTCTATTTAAAAACAAATTTTTCAAAAAAATTCGACTCATTTTCCTTATTTAATCAATTTTATTTGAAAAGAATAAATTAAAAAAAAAATCAATTTAATTGATTTAGGAAAATGATTAGAAACTAATCGTCATCAAATTTCCTCATTTTTCACTCCAACTTTAATTCCCAAAAACAATATAATTAAATTCCTAACAATATACAATTAAATTTCTAATTTATATAATTTTTATAAATTCAATTAATCATTTTTCTCTCTAATTTCAGAATAAAATAGAGGAATTATCGCAATGTCTCGGCCCTCGAGACTTCGGCGACCCCCAGCAAAGTACGTGAAAGAGGATAATCCACCAGAAGTAAATCAAAAACCATCACCAAATTCCCCAAAAACCCAGAAAGACTCAAAAAAAGGGAAAAACGATCCATTAAATGCACTTCGTTCTCCGATTCTTCGAGACAGAACAAACTTGACAATAGAATTGGTAAAAGTCGATCATTTAATCAAGAATAACGAAAAAGACCAAATCAAGATGCCTGAGGAAGTGAAAGAAAAACGTGGCATGAGAACACGAGGTCAAGACGTCAAGACTGTCGTCAAAAAATCAGGAAATTCTCAAGAAAGAATTAGAAAAAAATCTGAAGAAAAAGAGACTATGGCCAAAAAATCAGGAAATTCTCAAGAAAAAATTGCGAAAAATTCTGAGGAAAAAAAAGCGATCAAAGAGACTATCATCAAAAAATCTGGGAATTCTCAAGAGAAAATTGGGAAAAATTCTGAGGAAAAAGAGGCGATGAAGGAGAGTATCTTCAGAAAAACCAGAAATTCCCAAGAAAAAATGGGGAAAAATCCTGAGGAAAAAGAAGCGATTAAAAAGCAAACTGTCGTCAAAAAATCCGCAAATTCTCAGGAAAAAATTGCAAAAAATTCTGAAGAAAAAGAAGCTATCAAAGAGAGTATCTTGAAAAAATCTGGGAATTCTCAAGAAAAAATTGAGAAAAATTCTGAGGAAAAAGAAGCGATTAAAAAGCAAACTGTCGTCAAAAAATCCGCAAATTCTCAAGAAAAAATTGCAAAAAACTCTGAAGAAAAAGAGGCGATTAAAGAAAGTATCTTAAAAAAATCAGGAAATTCTCAAGAAAAAATTGCAAAAAATTCTGAGGAAAAAGAGATTAAAAAGCAAACTACCTCCAAAAAATCTGCAAATTCCCAAGAAAAAATTGCGAAAAATTCTGAGGAAGAAGAGGCAATTGAAGAGAACACTGTCAAAAAATCCGAAGATTCCCCAGAAAAAATTGCAAAAATTCCTGAGGAAAAGGAGACGATCAAGAAGACTACAATCAAAAAATCCGCAAATTTCCAAGAAAAAATTGGTAAAACCCCTGCAGAAAAAGAGTCAATCAAAAAGATTGTTAAAAGACAAGTGCCATCAAGATCCTCCAAAAAATCAGAGATCCAGGTAATCGAAGAGGAGCCAAAAGCGACTCCAGACATCGAAAAACCGTCAAAAGTAACGAGAACCTCAAGAATCCCCAGAAAAACCTTAAAAAGTGATTTGACCCCTTCCACATCAGATTCTGCCCCCGAAACCCAAGAATCTCGTTCGAAAACCGTTTCGACTTCCTCAAAAAGGCCGAAATCCTCAAAACCATCAGTCGCCATCAACAAACCGCCTCCAAAACCCCCAAAAACCTCCAAAACTTCTCCGAAACCAGAAAAAAGGGCATCAAGACTATCAACGAAATTTCTCTCGAAAAGTCCGAAAAAATCGGAGAAAAAGTTTTTCAAAGCCCGAAAAAACGTAACATTGACGCATTCAAAGGTTTCGCCGATGAAAAGAGGCATGAGGAACCCGCGACAATTAAAATCCCGAAAATCCCCGAGTATTTATCAACCAACCCTCAGAGAGTCGTTCGCAAGAGCCAAAAAATTACTAAGACCCCGAAAAATCGATAAAAACTACAACGAGGACTCGAAAATCGCTAAAATCGATGACAAATCAAAGGGACCAGTCTACAAAAATCTAAAAACTGGGGAGGAGAGTCCCAAAGACAAAAACCATGTCTATGAGTTCAGTTTTGACGTCAACGACTCGAACGAGCGCTTCCGGAAAAAAAGAAAGAAGAGAACCGTAAGAAAAGCGCCAGCAAAACGCGCGAAAATCGTTCAAAAAGCCGCGCCAATTTCTGGGGATATGCGCAAGAAAAATGGGGATGCTGCACCAGTTTCTGGACCCTCGAAGCCACTTTCTGGGGATATGCGCAAGAAAAATGGAGATGCTGCACCAGTTTCTGACCCCTTAAATCCGCTTCTTAAAGATGCGCACAAGAAAAATGACGATTCTGCACCAGTTTCTGAGTCAAAACCTCTTCCTAAAGATGCGCACAAGAAAAATGCAGATGCTGCACCAGTTTCTGACCCTCCAACACCTATTTCCGACCATCCCAAAGAAAATTTCCCAAAAAATCACGAAAAACTAAACACAGTCTTCGACAGAATCGATGAAGTCGACGAGAATTTCAACGAAAATGACGAAAATAATCACAAATTTGAGCGTAAAAATTCGGCAGAGTCTCAAAATCAAGTGCACGAGTCATTTCAAGTCATCGTAGACGTGCACGAGGCTCCAGAATCTCCTCCCTCCCCAAATATCGACATTCCCGACTCTCAACACGCTCCAAAACCCAAAATAGTCTCGAATACAAGACTGGAAGGAGCAAAAAGGATAAGTTTGACATCGACTCCTTTGAACAGCGAGATAAAACCGCGGGCTTGTCCCTCGACGTTCAGCAATAGGCCATCATCCCAGTACAAGACCATGATGAATCATTCCTTGATTCGCAGATCATTTTCGCCTATTGTCAAAGAACAACAGGAAAAATTCGATGCTTCCAGCCCCTGGCGTCCGGTTGTCGTTTCCACGGGCTTCTCGAGGGTCAAAAACATCTTTCAGAGCACTCCACAAGGCCGAAAACACTTGACCCCACATGGTATCAATTCCTTGACTACTGATAACAAAGGAGCAACGATTAAAATCAACAAAATCGTGGAAAAAAATGATTCTTCAGTTGTTGATAGTCCCTCGCCTATTAAATCACCGAGAAAATTTGGAACTGTCCTTTCAAACGTTTCGCCGAGTCCTAAAAAGGCTTCGACGATTCTTGAAGGCTTTGATACTTCAATTAATTCAATTAATTCGATTAATTCACCGAAAAGAACGAGTGGAGGAAAGGAAAATGCGGATGAAAACAGTCCTGTAAAATCTCCAGTTAAAAAAATTAAAGGACTCAAAGAAATGAAGGGAGGTTTTAATTTTGAACCAAAACCTGGACCTTCTGGAATTCAAAAAAACGCGGGAATTTTGAGGCAATCGAATTTAAACGAGTTTTTGAATATCCCGGGCATGCCGGAGAGCACCAGCATCATGACGGCTCATGGGATTTTTGATGACAATGAGGGGGTGACGGTTGGGGGGAGGGGGAGGAGGAATTTGGGGGATTTTAGCGTTGGAAATGCCTTTGGATTTGATGAGGAAAGCACTTTTGAGGATTTTGGGAGTGTTGAGAAAAAGGCGAGGGGTGATATTGTTGAGAAAGTGAGGGTTTTGAAGGTTCAGAAGAAGGTGGAACCTACTAGACTTCCTGTGAAGAGGGTGGAGATACCGGAGGAGGAGGAGGGGGTGGATGAGGAGAGGATGGAGGTTGCGAAGATGAAGAAACATGCGGAAGCTACGAAATCTGATGTTGTGGAGGCTGTACATTTTTTGGACACTTTTGATGCAGATGAGAGGGAGACGAGTCCGGTTGAAGTACCACTTTTTGTTGATCCTGAACCGGTTCATTTCGTACAGGTAAAGAGGACTTCAATTTTTTTTGATAAAATTTAGTTAAACGTTTAAAAAATATGATATTGAAGATAGCAGACATTTAAGAATTTTTTGGATTTTTTTAAACAAGTAAATTATTACAAAAAAAAATATTAAAAAATATTGCACTTATGAAATTTGCAGTATTTAAATTTTCTACATGTGCATATTATTAATTTTTTTTTAAATAATTCATTTTTTGAGAACAATAAAGTTTCCATTCTGAAGCAAGAAGGACTTAAAATTGTTACATGTCTATTATTTTCTATAATTATTATTTTCAGGATCATGAATATATATGATACAGAAGATAGCAGACATTTGACAATTTTTTGGAATCAGAACTCATAAATTGGATCCGTATTTTCAATCGTTGAGAAACAATTTTTGGAATTTTTTTAAACAAGTAAATTATTACAAAAAAAATATATATTTTAGAAATTTACACTTAGGGCTAGGTGGGGCAATACGGGCATAAGGGGTAAAATGGACACATTTGAATTTTCATGCATATATTATGAAAAAATCTTTAAATGAATGAAAATATTGGAGATTAATTTTTTTTAATGATTGCAGTGGGAAACTGATGAAATTTTAGTCGTGAAACATTCGCCGGAATTAATTTTTTTCAATTTTTTGAGAATTCGATTTTTCATGGCATTTTTGAGCAAATTCAGTTTTTTGGACATATCTCTGGTTTTATTGGTCGTAGCGACCTGGAACCGATTTTAAATGAAAGGTGAGATTATTTCCCATCGATTTATGGGGTTTTGGATTCAAAAATATCGATTTTTTACATAGTTATAGGACAAAAACCGATGATCATAATTTTTCACGAAAGTTCCCATAACTACCTGAAAAATCCATATTTTTAAATTCAAAACCCCATAAATCTATGGTAAATGATCTCACCTTTTATTTAAAATCGGCCCCAGATCGCTACGACCAATAGAACCATAGATATTTCCAACAAACTGAATTTGCTCAAAAATCGAAAGGCTTCAAAAATGCCAGAAAAAATCGAATTCGCAAAAAATTGAAGAAAAATCAATTTTGCCACATGTTTCTCAACTAAAATTTCCTCAGCTTTCCAATGAAATCATTAAAAAAAATCTATCTCCCACTGTTTCATTACAATGTCCATTTTGCCCCACGTCACCCTATAGTTTTTCGAATTTTCTACATGTGCTTATTTCTAATTTCTTTAAAAATAATTTATTTGTTGAGAAAAAAAAGGAAAAACTTGAAATTGTCACATGTCTTCTTTTTTTCAGTATTATAAAAAAATCGAATTTCTTATCATTCGCCTCATGAAGAATATCTCGGAAAATAAGAGAGATGGAGCAATTTTGCACGAATCCTTTTTTGTAGCTTTCAAAATGCTCCACAAAAAAGCATTCGGACAAAATCGTCCTATCTCGCTTAGTTTCCAAGATATTCTCAAAAACCAAATAACAAAAAACTTCATTTATTTGAAAAAAATTCAAAAAATTCTTTAATTCCATTTTTTTTATTCAATAAATTATTAATTATTAGGGGTGTGCGAAGAGTGTTCGAATCAAATCGAATATTACTATTCGATTCGAATTTTGAATCGAATAATTCCAAAATTCGAATTATTCGAGAATTCGAATTGTTCGAAAATTCGAATTATTCGAAAATTCGAATTATTCGAAAATTCGAATGATTCGAAAATTCGAATTATTCGAGAATTCGAATTGTTCGAAAATTTGAATTATTCGAAAATTTGAATTATTCAAAAAAATTCGAATTATTCGAAAATTCGAATTGTTCGAAAATTTGAATTATTCGAAAAAATTCGAATAATTCGAAAATTCGAATTGTTCGAAATTTCAAATTATTAAAAAATTCAAATTATTCAAGAAAATTCGAATTATTCCAAAATTTGAATTATTCAAAAAAATTCGAATTGTTTGAAAGTTCGAATTATTCGAAAATTCAAATTATTCAAGGGAATTCGAATTATTCGAAAAAATTCGAATAATTCAAAAATTCGAATTGTTCGAAAATTCGAATTATTTGAAAATTCAAATTATTCAAGGAAATTCGAATTATTCAAAAAAAATCGAATTATTCGAAAATTCGAAATATTCGACAATTCGAATTATTCGATTCGAATTTCGAATCGAAAATTAATATTCGATTCGGTACGAATAATTCGTGGATTCGAATTATTCGCACACCCCTATTAATTATCTTTTTTCATCATTCCAGCCACCGAGATACTCATACAGCAAACGAAAACGTGCAGTAAAATTCAATACATCTGATGAAACAGAACACTCAGATGCCTTTGATTCCGATGACGACGAAAATTACGTGAAACACAAGAATAAAAAGCGTAAAATGACAAAAGCTCAGAAGGAACAGCAGAAAAAGCTTGATGATTGGGCGAAAAGTGTAAATCAAACGTTCGATGAAATTGAACACTTCGATTTATTGGTAGAATAAGAAAAAAACAAAAAAAAAGGTGAATTAACTTAAATAATTATTTAATTACTCGAGTTTCTTTTTTTTTACTTTTTTTACTTTTTTTATTTTTATAAAACGCGTTAAACCACTTCCAGGCTGTTGTGGATTTTCGTGATTGTACAGAGTTAATCATTAACTGACGTACTGTAATTTTTTTTTTGGAGTAAATTAGAATTAATGATGAATATGACATTAATTTTAAGTAGATAAAACCTTCATGTAATATATTATTATTAATCGCAATATTGAAAGAAGATAAAAATTCTATTAAAAATAATAATATCATCGATATTTTAGGGTTTATGACTCCGGTGAGAAGTTTGAGTGTTAATTAAGATTAATAAAGTGAAGAAATATAATTTTTTATGATGTTTATATTTTATTGCATGTTGCCTAAGAAGCAAAAGGGCGTAAGTGTGAAAAAAATAGACTTTTCAAAGGGAAAGGGCGTATGTCCGAAAAATGGTATTTTTTTATAATGTAATGAACAAAAATCAACACTATTGACGAAAAAAAATCGAATTTTTGAGTAAAACTGAAAATTATATTTTTAATATCAATTTTTCAAAAATATCTCCGGAACTAAGCGAGATAGAGCGATTTTATCCGAATGCTTTTTTCTAGACAATTTCGAGAGCTCCAAAATATTTTTCGGGCAAAAAGGTCGTATCTCCATTATTTTCTGAGATATTCTGGGAAAACGAGTGAAAAAATTGAGTTATTCGGAGAAAATTAGAAAAAAATTCGAAAAAACAATGGAAAAATAATTTCGAAAATTTTGAAAAATTTCAAATATTGAGATAAAACATTTTTTTTTAATATGTGAGCAAAGAAAAGTTGCAGGAATTTAATTTGAGAAAATTCCGGAAGAAATTTCGAAAATAATATTCAATAATTCCTAAAAAATTTCGAAAATTCTTAAAAAATCGCAAATTGAAATAAAACTCATTTTTTAAATTTCTTCCCTCTTTTTTCATGATGTAATGAACAAAAACAACAAACTAAAAATTGGAGTAACAAAAGGGCGTATCTTTGAAATAAACGCCCTTTTATTATCAATAATGTGAAAAAATTTGCAAAATTTTTTAGGAGTTCCTAAAAAACAAAAGGGCGTATTTCCAGTTCATATCATTAATTATTTTTCTAATCGTCTTATATTTTTTAACTAACAATAGACAATAACAAAAGGGCGTATCACTGGCACTTACGCCCTTTTGTTATTAATCACTTTTTTTTCTTCAAATTTTCAAATCTCTTGAAATCTCTGAAATTCTGTGATAACAAAAGGGCGTATCTCCAAAAAAAAAATCTCATGATTGAGAAGGATAATTAGAAACGAAAGGACATATGTCCTGGAGATATGCCTATTTATTATTAAAAATTCTGTGCATGATGCTCCAAATTGAAGAAAAAAAGTGAATTAAAAAAGGGCGTATTCATTAAAGATATGCCTTTTTTTTTGTTATTATCAATTTCATATAAAAAATCCAGAATTGAGGAAAAAATTGAAAGTATAAAAAAAATCCAGAATTGAGGAAAAAATTAAAAATATAAAAAAATATAGAATTGAAGAAAAAATTGAAAACAAAAGGGCGTATGTGCAAAATATAGGTCTTTTTGTTATTATCAATGTCACGTGACAAATTGCAAATTTAAGGACTATTTAGAATTAAACAGTCGTATGTAAGGGAGATACGCCCCTTTTAATTTTAATAATTTGGACATACGCCTATTTGTTACTCGAAAAGGAAAATCCTGTAAATCATCGAAAAAAAGAAGAGAAAAATTAAGAAAAAAAACAATAATTACTCCCTTTTGTTATTTAAAAAACCGCGCGAAAAATGGCACTTACGCCCTTTTGTTTCTAGGATGATGATACATTTATCCTTTCATTGTTTATATAATTTTATGATAATTTTGATTTTTCCGGATACAGAAGAGATTACACTTCACAAAGAGACCACTATCTAACAATTAGTCACGCTTAATTTTATTTTCTATTCTCGTACTGATAAGAGTGTATAATTTTTTTTATTTTATTTTTTTTCGAATCATTGATAATTCGCTATAAATTTGTCGCGAATGTCTGTCTCTTGAATTAACATTCAAAATGCATTGCGTTAATAAAAGTTCCTACTTTTTTTTGGAATGAAGGACATTGTGTGGTGATCGTTATTTTGCATACAATGGGGATGAAAATAACTGAATTTTAATAATTTATTAATGGAGAGATGGTCAGGGACATTGATAATTTTTATTGTGCGGAAAAGAAAGTCCTTTCTTTTTTTATTATTGAGTAAAAATGAAATTTTTTTTCGTAATTACATTTTTAAATTTTTTTTCAATACGAAATAATTTTTTTTTTTTTCTGTTGATTGTTTTTTGAAATTGTCTCGGAAAGTAAGCGAGATAGGGCGATTTTAACCTGAAATCATTTTGTAGAGCTTTTTGAGAGCTACAAATAAGGATTCGGGTGAAATCGCTCTATCTCTCTTATTTTCCGAGATATTCGGAAAATACTATCGACAAAAAAATCGAATTTTTGAGGGAAAAAGAAAAATTCTATTTTTAGTATTCATTTTTGAAGAATATCTCGGAAACTAAGCGAGATAGAGCGATTTTATCCGAATCCTTTTTTGTAGAGAATTTCAAGAGCTACAAAACATTGTTCGGGAAAAAAGGGCGTATCTCCATTATTCTCCGAGATATTCTCAAAAAACTAGTGAAAAAAACGAATTATTCTGATAAAATTAAAGAAAATTCAAAAAAAAATTCGAAACAAAATTTGAAAATAATTTCGAAAATTTAGAAAAATCTCAAATATTGGAATCAAATTGATTTTTAGAATATATGTGGACGAAAAAAAGTTGCAGCAGTTTAATTTGAGAAAACTCCGGAAAAAATTTCGAAAAATAGAAAATAATTCCGGAAAAAACTAAAAATTTCGAAAAAAATCGAAAATAATTCCGAAAAAATTTGAAAATTTCGAAAAAATCGAAAATAATTCTGAAAAAATTTGAAAATCCCGAAAAATCTCGAATATTTGTATAAAATTGATTTTAAAAATTTCTTTTTCCTTTTTTTTTTCTCTTGTATTTAAATCCGCGGAAAGAATAAATAATCGCGGAGTTACAATGGATTAAAATAAAATAAAACCGGATTGTGTGTACAGTATTGCCTTTGTCTCGAGCGCGTGTGGTCAGCCGTATCGCACGTGCGTTTTATAACTTAGTTTCTCCTTCTCTCTTATTTGCAGAAAAAAAGAAAGAATAAAGGGAAAATTTGAAAAGGCTTGAGTCATTATTCAACTCGAGTTGCTCGCTCAGCTGTTCAAAGTTCGAATTTTTTTAATAATCTTTATAATTAATTTTTTCTTTAGGTTTTTCCTTTTTTTTTCCTTCCTTTATTTGAAATTTTCACGAAATCCCAGGAGTTACTGCGTATTTGTTATTTAATATGGAACGTGTACTTTATCTTCTCATTGTTCTCTTCTTTTTTTTTTGCAGAGTCATTGAATTATGACGAATATGAATAAATTGAGAACTTGAGAGTCATTTCAATCAGTGATTTTGTAAAAATTAGAAAATTACTGAGTTGAAAGGAAAATCGAAAAATAAAAAATCGAAATTTTTTTTCAAAATATTTCGAAATTAATTTCGAATATTCGGAAAAATTTCTAATTGGGAAGTTTAACTGATTTTTGAAGGATTTTTTTTTCTAATTTTTTTTTAAAGAAATGTATAGGCAAAGGAAGATCATTAGAATTTAATTTGAGAAAAGTTCGAGAAGGAAAAAAATCGAAAATATTTTCGAAATATTTTGAAAACAATTTCGAAAATTCTGAAAAATCTCAAATTGGAAAATATAACTGATTTTTAAGGAATCATAAAGGCAATGGAAGATCATTAGAATTTAATTTGAGGAAATTTCGAAAAAAAAAATCGAAAATATTTTCAAAGAATTTCGCAAATAATTTCGAAAACTCTGAAAAATCTCAAAAATCTTAAATTGGGAAATATAACTGATTTTTGAAGAAATATATGGGCAAAAAAATATCATAAGGATTTAATTTGAGAAAAGTTCAAAAAAAAAAATCGAAATTTTTTCCAAAATATTTCGAAAATTCTAAAAAATTGCAAAAAAAATTTCGAAATATTTCGAAAATTTTCGAAAAATCTCAATTAGTCAAAAATGACTGTTTTTTTCTGTAGGAGGGGGGGGGGGGGGGTAAGTGAAATTGAGAATTTACCATTTTTCAAGATTTTTTTCTTTTTAATGGAATGTTTTTGATTATGCTATCTTTAATAGGAGAATTAAAATTGAGTTGATAAAAAAAAAATTTCAACATCGATTTATTATCAGAAAATTGTTATCTTGTTATCAGATATCATGGCTTATTACCGCCTCTTTTTTGTTTTTGATAAGATTAGCTTAGGTATAGACGTCATGGTTCACCTCGACTAAATTGATGAGCACAAATAGAAAAAAATACTGGAATTTTTTGAGTTTGAAAATAATTGACTCAAAAAGGTGAAACTGTATATTTTTTTTCGATTCTTTTTAAAGGGTTGATTTTTGGAAATTTGAGATTCTTTTTTTTTCTAAATTTGAGAGAAAAAATTCAGACAAATTAATTCTTTTTTTTTTCTGTTTTTTTTTAAAGAATATCTCGGAAACTAAGCGAGATAGAAAAATTCTCGTAGAGTCCTTTTTTGTAGCTCCTGAAATTCTCTACAAAAAAGGATTGAAGTAAAATCGTCCTATCTCGCTTAGTTTCCGAGATACTCTCAAAAATTTAAATTATCCAGTTTTGTCTCTTTATCACTGAATTTCGTTGTTTTTTTAAGAATATCTCGGAGAGTAAGTGAGATAGAAAAATTTTACAGGAACCTTTTTTGTAGCTCTCGAAATCCTCTACAAAAAAGGATTGAGGTAAAATCGCCCTATCTCGCTTACTTTCCGAGATATTCTTTGAAAAAAAGACAAAAATTCATATATTCTCTCTTTTTTTATCTTTTTCACTTAATTTAATGAAAGTTAATGCACTTTCAGCAGCAAAATCCTCAGATTTATGACCTTTGAGACTAATTATATAAAATGAAGAAATTAACATTCGCTCGTTAATTTCCACAGCAAATATAAGCACTTTCCCGCAGATCTTCTCCGCAGCAATAAAATAATTACAAAAATTAGAGAAAAAAAAATATATTTATAGTGAAAGGCGGGGTAAAATGGGCATTCCAATTGAACGGTTCGAGATAGAGATTCTCTGATGATCTCATTGGAAAGCTGAGGAAATTTTGGGTGGAAAATATGTGTTAAAATTATTTTTTTTCGATTTTTTGAAAATTTTACTTTTTTGGCCAAGTTTTGAAGGGGTTTTCCTATCGAAAATCGAAAAAATTCACTTTTTCGGCGATATCTCCGGTTCTGTTGGTCGTAGCGACCTGGGATTGATCTCAAATGAAAGGTGAGCTCATTTCTCATCGATTTATGTGGTTCAAATTTTTTTTAAATCAATTTTTCAAATATTTATAGGTCATTTTCTAAAAAATCAGTTTTTACCCCATAATTACTTGAAAAAATTGATATTTTCATTTTTAAACCCCATAAACCAATGGGAAATGAGCTCACCTTTCATTTGAGATCAACTCCAGGTCGCTACGACCAATAAAACCCGAGATATTCCCAAAAAACTGAAATTTTTCAAAAACAGAAGGATTTTACCTTCAAATCTTGAGCAAAAAAATTGAATTTTTGAAAAATTCCAAAAAATAACTTCTGACATATGATTTTCATGGTAAATTTCCTCAGCTTTTCAATGGAATCATCAGAAAAAACCTATCTCCAATATTTCCATCAATTTCTCCTAATTTCCATAGCATAAAATACCAAAATCTTTCACGAAAAACTCAAAAAAAATTCTAAAAAATTCATTAATAATTTAGAAATGTTGAAGCATCCTCTCGAAATTTTTTCAAATTTTTTCGCGCCTTTTTTCTTCTAAAAAAAAAATCATAATTTTAACTTAGAGATCTATTTTGCCTCAAAAAATGGAGAAAACGCTACTTTTAAATCAATTTTTTTTCGTACAATTTTTTTTCGATTTCTCCATTTATCAATTGCAATTTAAGACTCAAGCAATAAAGAATCAATGTGTTTTCTCAGGCCTTGACAAAATCACTCGGAGTCAACTCAAGGCTCTGGTTTGATTTTTCCACAGAAAGGCAATGAAATTCCTAGCCATCTCAACGTCGTTGTTTCTCATTTTTTTCTTTTTCTTCTCTTCTCTTCAATTTATTTTTTTTTTTCAACTCTAAGGAGAGATCTCTAATATACTTGGCTTTGTATGCTGGAGCACGTCCTTCAGTTGGCGTTGGAGGAACTAGCTCAAGGCCACTACTCTATTCGTAATTCGAGATGTCGAATTTTAACTCTAATAAATGAAATTACTCGCCTTTTATTTTCCTGTAAATTCATTTTTTTTAAATTTGTTTTTTGATTTTTTTCAAAAAAGAGGGAAATTTTTTTTTTCTATTGAATTTTTCAAACCTTATAAGGGCTTATTTGGAGGTACACGAATCATGAACTTATTTGAAAAATACAATATTTATAAAAGAGAAATGTTTAAAAAATTAGTATTAGTTTTTTAAAGAAAAAAAGTTTTAAAAAAAATTAAATTTAAAATTTCATAAATTTTGTTTTATCAGTTTTTTGAGAATATCTCGGAAAGTAAGGGAGATAGAACGATTTTGCATGAATTCTTTTTTTTAAAGAATTTTGAGAGCTAGAAAAAAGTATTGGGGCAAAAAGGGCGTATCTTGCTTAGTTTCTGAGATATCCTTAAAAAACTTGAGAAAATCGAGTTGCAGTGAAAATAAGAAAAATTTCATTTTTTTTAAACGCATTTTCTAAATAATCTTGGAAACTAAGCGAGATAAGGGGATTTTACTGGAATTTTTTTTTGTAGCTCTTGAAATTCTCTATAAAACAACTCCTGGGCAAAATCGCCCTGTCTCACTTAGTTTCCTAGTTATTTGAAAAAAAACGGAAAAAAAAAATTTATTCGATTATACCTCTTCACTACTTTCATTTCTTTTTCCCTAAATATTTCGGAAAATAAGCGAGATAGAGCGATTTTAGTGGAATCCTTTTTTGTAGAGAATTTTAAGAACTACAAAACATTGTTAAGATAAAATCGCTCTATCTCGCTTAGTTTCCGAGATACTCATGAAAAACTCCAAAAATTCAGTAATAAAAAAGTGAAAGAGAATAACTTGTTCTTTTTGTCATTCATTTATTGAGAATATCTCGGAAACTAAGCGAGATAGAGCGATTAGACACGAATCCTTTTTTGTAGAAAACTTCAAACACCACAAAAAAGGTATCCATCAAAAACTCCCTATCTCGCTTACTTTCCGAGATAATCTTTAAAAATGAATATTAAAAATCGAATTTTTTCGATTTAATCATTTTTTTTATTTTTATAAATTCTATTTTTTGTCAATATCTTTCTCTGACAAATATTTCGGAAATTAAGCGAGATAGAGCAATTTTCCTCGAATCCTTTCTTGTACACGATTTCAAGAGCTACAAAACATCTTTAGGGCAAAATCGCTTTATCTCGCTTAGTTTCCGAGATATTCTTGATAAATAGACAAGAAAATAAAATCGATTCATCTAGAAAAAAAATTAATAATCATAAATTTTATTATAATTCGATGATTTTCATCGTTCATTTATCAATTACATGAATTTTAAGCATCGTTAAATAACTAGCATATTAATACGATGAGTCACTCTCATCTCATTCGATATTATGAATGCCGGCTACCCCCGTTAAAACCCAACCAAGAGAGACACCCACACCGTAAACGTGAATGACTCATACGTACGAATTCTCAGAAATTGTTCTTTTTTTTTTCTCTCTCTTTAATCCGATGAAATTCTCAAAATCAATTGCATCACATGAATATTTGAAAAAAAAAATTTTTCAATTCTTAAAATTTTTAAAAATTAAGAAATTTTCAATTTTTGGAAAAATTTATTTTTTGTCACCAATTTTTTAAAATAAATTAGTTTGTTCGCATTGTTTCGCAGAATGCGAAAAAAAAATAAAAATTATCTTTAATTCCCGAATGTCGACCCCTCAATATCGATCCACACCCCCCTTCCTCCCCCCCCCCTCTTTTCCCAAAAAATGAAAAAAATTAATTTGACTGAAAATTTTTTAAATAAATTATCCAAAAAAAATTTAACAAAAAATATTTTTAATTCAAAAAAATTCACACCTTGAAATCGACCCTACCCCTCTCTTCACCCCCGCACCCCCCTCCCTCTTCTCAAAAAAGTAAAAAAATTAATTTGACTGAAAAAAACATTTTTTTTTAATTGACTGAAAAAAAATTCAATAAAAAATATTTTTACAATTTCAAAAAATCGACCCCTCAATATCAATCCACCCCCTCCCCTCCAACCAGCCGCTCCCCTCATCCCCCCTCTTCCCAAAGAAAAATGGAAAAATTAATTTGACTGAAAAAATTTTTTTTTTTACAAATTAACTAAAAACATTTTTAATAAAAAATATTTTTATTTCCAAAAAATTGACCCCTCAATATCAATTCACTTCCTCCCCCCCCCCCCTCCCCCCATCCCCCCTCTTCCCAAAAAAAGAAAAACTTAATTTGACTGAAAAAAAAACATTTTTTTAGAAATTGACTGAAAAAATTTTAATAAAAAAATAATTCAATTTCAAAAAATCGACCCCTCAATATCGATCCACCCCTCCCCCCCTCTCCCCTCCCCTCCATGCCCCCTCTCTTCTTACCCCCAAAATAGGGGGAAAAAAATGAAGAAACCCCAAAGTACGATGATATCATCCACATTTTCCCCGTCACTCGGCAATATTCGGTAGTATTCGGTTTGAAACCCGAAGTAATGTGGACGTAGGTATTCCCCCACAATATGACTCATCGTACGTTCCCTCTAGTGAGAGACAGTAACACACAGTTTTCACTAAGAAAGATTCGTAGTGACACACACACGAGCCCTATTTTCCTCACACAAAAATCGAAATATTACAAAAAAATCAGTGAATTAACCGAAAAAACGTGTTATCCTAATCTCCAAAAAACCGCGGGAAAATTCAAAAAAAAAAGAAAAGTCTCGCAATTGATTGAAAAGAAAAAGTGTGAAGAATTTGGTAAAGGCTTGAAGGATTTTTAATCAAAGAATTTAAAATGAAGCTCGAAGTGTCTGACGTACTTTACGACAGCTCTAGTGTTTCAAGCGACAGTGGAACATCACAGAGTTCACGTGTTAGCCATGATTTTCTCTCAAGCATAACGAACTCATCAATTCCCACAAATGTGAGTAAATTTTACGTTAAACATATTGAATTAAATTACATACAGGTATTTTGAGGTGGGAAAAAAAGGGGAAAAAAAAACGTGCGGATACAAGTACGCAATTGGACCAATGAGAATGATAAGTGCAATCGCCTCCCCCCCCCCCCCCCCTCCTCCAATCGTGCGCGTGACGTGCAGCAGTGACGCACTCTGGTGTCTCGAGTGTGTTTCAATGTTTTTTTTTTTTTTTTTTTTTTTTTAGAGAGAGAAAGAGGAATGGAGTGGATTATAAATTGAAATTAAAAGAAATGATGCAATTGCACATTTTGTGGAGGGGAAACAAGGCTTTTCAGGTCTCCTCCCCCCCTCCCCCGACCTTCGCCCATTTTTTGGAATGGTTTTGAGGACTTGCGCTCTTTTTCGCGCGCTTTTTTGGAGCGTTTGAATTTTGAATTTTGAATTTTTTAGACGTGTTTTTAAATTTTTGATGAGGGGGCGGTAGACGAGAGGCAAAAAGCGCTAGTGAGATATGCGCGAACTAAGTTTTTGCTCTTTTTTTTGCTTTTCGAGGATTTTTGGGGTAAAAATACATTTATCTTTGGAATGTGGAGACGAGAAAAATGAAAAATTGAAGGTTTTTGTTTTTGAGAAATAGGTGAAATTCTGTTGATTATTTGAGTTTTGGTGGAAATTTGAGGATTCAGTTGTGTTTTTTTTGAGGAGGGGGGGGGGGATAGATAAAAAAACATCCACATTTGGGATGTGGGGAAAAAATGAAAAATTGAAGGTTTTTTTTTTGTTTTTTGAAAAAATAGGTGAAATTTTTTTTGATTAATTGCATTTTTGTGGCGAAATTTAGGAGTTTTAGTGGAAATTAGGGGATTTTCTTTTTTTTTGAGGGGAAGGGGAGGGGGGGGGGGATAGGTAAAAAATACATTTAGAATGTAGGAAAAAGAAAAATGAATAATTGAACGTTTTTTTTTTTTTAAGACAGTAGGTGAATTTTTTTCTGATTATTTGCCTTTTTGCGGGGATATTTAGGAGTTTTGGAGGAAATTTGGGGATTTAATTTTTTTGAGGAGGGGGGGGGGGGGGAATATGTGAAAATACATTTACATTTGGAATGTAGACAAAAGAGAAAAAAAATGAAAATTGAAGGTTTTTCTTTTTTTTTCTATGAAATAAAAGAAATTTTTCAATGATTACTCGAATTTTTGTGGCAATATTGAGGAGATTTGGGGATTTAGGTCTTTTGGGGAGGGGATAGGTATTTTAACGTGACGAATTTTTTTTTGGGTAGTGTCATTGATAAAAATAGACGTCAAACAGGTGGTACTGGGAATTTTAGAGGGAACAATTGGAGTAGAATTTTTTTATACAATTGTTTTTGGAGTAGAATTGAATTTTGCTCGATTTAATAATTCATTTTTTCTTTTTCGAAAAATGCCAACTGATAAGAATTTTTTTTCAATTGTGTTATAAATAATTTTTGTTAAAAAAAAAAATGAAATTTAATTAGAATAAAAAATTTTTTTTATTCATTTTTGTTGATCATGTTTTAAGAATATCGCGGAGAATAAGCGAGATTAGGCGATTCCACAGAAAACCTTCATTTGAAAAATTTCAAGAACTACAAAAGTGGTTTTAGGCCAAAAATCGCTCATCTCGCTGACTTTCCGAAATATTCCCAAAATGAGACTGAAAAAGCAGACATCTGACAAAAAAAATTGTTTTTTTGTTGCAAATAAATTATTCAAAAAAAATGCACTTTTAGAAATTTTTTTAAAAAATATCATTTAATTTTTATAAATAATTTTGTTATAAAAAAAAGCAAAAACTGAACGATTTTCCTAGAAAAAGAAAAAAAAATCGATTAATCGAATATTTTGAAATCGCAAAAAAAATGATTTTTCGAAAAAAAGAATTGATCTCACGAAATCGATTAAAAATCTCCCATCACTACTAAAAAATTTCATAAAAAAAGTGTCAGAACAAAAAAGACATATCTCCATTAATTTCCGAGAATTTTTTTAAAATGAAGATATTAATTAAAACCTCATTCCAAAAGATTCGTCTTATCTCATTTTACCCCTTTCACAACTGAATTATTTTCATTACTGAATAAAAATGAGGAATTCCACGAAAACAGTTGGTACTATAAATTCATAAACTAAATGAAAAAAAGACCCCTCCTTCCCTTCTGTTCCAATATCGATCAAGAGGGGAAGGGAAAAACAGCTGTTGCTATTTCGCTGTTTTCAATGTCCCCAATCGCCGCACATGTGTACATGAGAAACAATATTATCATTTATTTTTTTATTCATATTAATTTTTTTTTTTTTTTCGGAACCACGTGCCTAACTCAGTTTTATGGTATCAGTATGACCAACTGGTATTAACAAAGTCCTGTAAACATTAATCTACGCAGTATTTTATGCTTTTTTTTCTTCTTATTCTTTCACGATTAATCTGAGTTCATTTTCTGAAAATAACGGCGAATTATCTAAATTTAATTGAAAACAAGCGGATAATAGTATTGCTTTCCAACTGATATAGCTTTTTCTGCTGATACTTTAGCAATATGCTTTCGAATGGAAGTGATACAACTTTTTTCAAACCATCATCAAAATATCAAATTTTGAAAAATTCATTAAAACGCCAATAACTCGAGATCATGCAAATAAGTTCAAAATTGACAGGCATCTAACTGATACAACTCTCGAGATAATAGGGGAAGGTGGGGCAAAATGGACATCAGGGGTAAAATGGAAACATCTAAATTTTTAGGCAAATATTATGGAAAACTCTTGAAATTAATAGAAATATTGGTGGTAGATTGTTTCTGATGATTTCATTGAAAAGCTGAGGAAATTTTAGGCGGGAAACAAGTGCTGGAATTAATTTTTTTGAATTATTGGCGATTTTGACTTTTTTGAGCATTGTAGAGGAGTTGAAACTCTTCTTTTTTTTTGAAAATTTTCAGTTTTTTGAGAATATCTTTGGTTCTATTTGTCGTAGCGTGAAAATTCCGACAGGAGGTGAAAGATGAGATCTTTTACCATCGATTCATAGAGTTTTCAATTTAAAAATATCGATTTTAAAGGTATTTATGGGGATTTTTTTTGAACAGTTTTGTGAAACAGTTTTTGGCCTATAACTATCCCAAAAATTGACATTTTTGAATTAAAAATCCCATAAATCGATAGGAAATGAGCTCATCTTTCATTTGAGGGCAACTCCGAGTTGCTACGATCAATAGAACCAGAGATATTTGCAAAAAACTGAAAGTTCTCAAAAAAGGAAAGGCTTCTATCCCTCAAAAATACCGAAAAATATAGAATTTTCAAAAAAATTGAAAAAAATATATCTGACACTGGTTTTTCGGCTAAAATTTCCTCAGCTTTCAATAGAATCATCAAAAAAAATCCATCTCTTGCCTCACTCTCCCCTATATGAGTTTAAATAACATCAGTTGAATAGTTTCCAGAAATTCCATTAAAAACTGATTTTCAAAAAATGGACATATCTCAAAAAGTATCGATCGGATTCTCTTCAACAGAATATGAAATTTAGAGCATTTTAGGTATCTTCTATTTAAAAAATTACAATCGAAAATTCTGATGATTATATAGCTTCCATTCGGAAGCAAAAAAAGAATAAAGTGAATTATAAGTTGAAATGATGCAATTGTACTTTTTGTGGGGGAAAAAAAGGGTTTTTTAGTTCTCCCCCTCCCCCGATCTCTGCCCTTTTTTCTTTGATGGTTTTGCGGACTTGCGCCTTTTTTCGCGCGTTTTTCTTTGAGAAAATAGAGGTGAATTATCTGGATTCAATTGAAAGGAAAAAGGATGAAAAGATTTATCGAAGAATCGATTGTCGATTTCGATTTTTATTTTATACACTAACAATTGTTATCCGAAAGTTCCGTTTCACCTGAAATTGGTCAAAGGGCTCAATGTTTAATCGATCGAATTCGAAATTTCGATTAATCGATGTCAGCATTCGATTGATCGAATTTTGGATTGATCGATAATTCGATCCTTCTATTTTACCTGCTTCAGGTTGAAAAGATTGGCAATTAAAAGCGCGCTACTCGCGTCTGCATCAATTTTGCTTCCAAATACAACTTTTCATCATCATTTGCAAATTTTCGATTAATCGATTATTAACCGATGCGTTATTTCGCGTTGAATTCGATAGTTCAGTTTCATCTTTTTTAGTTTAATCATCAATGTCCAATCGATCAGTTCGACAATTTCGATTAATCGATGTCAAAATTCGATTGATCGATGTCAAAAATTCAATCAATCGAATTTCGATCGATCTCAAAATTCAATTAATCGAATTTCGGATCAATTAATGATTCGGTTCAATTTCGTGTGTTTTTAGTTTAAGTGGAAAAAAAAACTGTATTACATCAACGTTTGATCGATCATTTGCAAAAATCGATTAATCGATGCGCTATTTCACATTGAATTCGAGATATCGTATTCCATTCGATAGTTCCGTTTCCGCAATTTCAGTATTATTTTCTGATTTATTAAATATAAATCGAAAAACGAATACAAAAAATCGATTCTTGATCGTCTTTGAAAATTATAAATCGATTTTTAATAATCGATTATTAAAAAAAAAAAAACAGTCGATTCTCGAGGAGAATCGGGTTCGATTTTGCCATTTCCTGATTAGAAATTGATTTATTATTTTTTTGAAGGGAAGAAATCTTCATTTTTCTTTTTTCAATTTAACACAAGGAAATGCAATCTAATATTTTTTTTAATTCAAGGTCCTGACATGATTCTCATACGGTTAATAACCACTGCAATTACCAAGGGCACATGTTTTTTTATCTGAAGCTTGTGGAGAATTTACTGGGAAATTCGTGGAAAATAATATTTCTTTTTTATTATGGGAATTTTTTTTATTATTAAAATTCCAAGGATTTTCGCATTCTTTGTTGATAATTCTATTTTTTTTCTCTTTATAAAGAAGTTCAGTTAGGTGGAAACGAGAGATATTTTTCCGAATGATATGGATATTAAAGGAGTTATGCCATTTTTGCTTTAAGATGGATTTTTCTAGACAATTTCGAGAGCTGCAAAAGATGATTAAGATAAAAAGGGCGTATCTCCATCATTTACTAAGATTTTCTAAAAAAAAACAATGACGAAAGAATCGGAGTTTCGATTTTTCCAATCATTTCTTGAGAATATCTCGGAAATTAAGCGAGATAAAGTGATTTTGCCTTAATGTTCTTCTTTTTAGAAAATTTTAAGAGCTACAAGGGCAGATTGAGGCAAATATCGCTCTATCCCGCTTATTTTCCAAGATATTTTTAAAAATAAGTGGATAATATTATTATTATTAATTATCATTATCAATATTGATGATAATGTTGCAATTGAAAAATATGAGAAAATAATAAATATTAGAAATTATAGAATCAAAAAAATTCCTGCAATTTTCGTGAGATAACAAATTAGAATAGAAATTATGTTCAATGAGATGATTAATTAATGAGAAAATGTTGCAAGTACATCATTCTAAAATGTAATAAACATGCATACATTAGCTCCGATGGGCTTATTAGCCTGGAGTTTTTTTAAATTAAAGAATTAATAAATTAAAGAATTAATAAATTAAAGAATTGATAATAGCATTGCTTTCCAACTGATATAGCTTATTCTGCTGATACTTTAGCAATATGCTTTCGAATGGAAGTCATACAACTTTTTTCAAACCATCATCAAAATATCAAATTTTGAAGAAATTCATTAAAACGCCAATAACTCGAGAACTAATCATGCAAATAAGCTCAAAATTGACAGGCATCTAACTGATACAAATCTCGAGATAATATATGAGTATAAATAACATCAGTTCAATAGTTTCCAGAAATTCCATTAAAAACTAATATTCGAAAAATGGACATATTTCAAAAAGTATCGATCGGATTCTCTTCAAATAAAGCTTAAAAAATAGAGTTCGTCGAGAGGAAGTTTTCCACAAAATATGAAATTTTTCTATAAAACCGTTTTGCTGTAATTGAGACTTTTATGCACATACAGACATACATACACACACAGACATGCGCTAAAAACATCATTTTCTCTCTTTTTAGATCATTTTAAGTATCTTCTATTAAAAAAAATTACAATCGAAAATTCTGATGATTACATGGCTTCCATTCGGAAGCAAAAATTGATTTAATAGTAGGGTTTTCTCCATTTTGGGGGGCAAAATGGACCTCTAAGTTAAAATTGGACAGGATTTTTTTTGAAGGGAAAAAAGGCGCGGAAAAATTTGAAAAAAAATCAAGAAGATGCTCGAACATTTCGACATTATTAATGAATTTTTTCGATTTTTGTTTCGAATTTTTCCATGAAGGATTTGTTTACTCTTAAGAAAATCTCGGATTCTTGTGTCCTACTGGTCCATTTTGCCCCATTCTCTTCTGTATAATGAACTAATTAATCGAGAGTAATATTGTTAATATAAGTGTAGATATATATAATATATGTATAGGGGAGAGTGGGGCAAAAAGGACTTTCGTGGGGACAAAATCTCCGAATTTTTTTCAGACTGAAGGAGTTAATGGAAAAATTAGAAAAAAATTTGAGAAAATACTCCAAAATGTAGAAATTTTTGGGGAATTTTTTCAAAAAATTTCGGAAACTCCTTCACTCGCCACGAAAAAAAATCCCGATTTTCCATAAAAAATCTGAAATTTTTTAGCCAAGTCTCTAATAAAAATTGTCAAGTCCTTAATAATAAATTTTATAGTTCATTTTTCATTGCAAAAAAAAAGACTCTCATAAAAATTCCACAAGTACTAATAAAACCACTGATCTATCCACTTTTATTTTACTATTATACTACTGAATTAATTGTTCCACGTGTTAATATTTATCTTCGAACACCTGGGTGTTTCCAATTGAGGGTTGAATCAAACATTTCCGCCTTTCTCTCAACCAAAAAAATAAAAAGAGAAGAAAAAATTTAACGGAATTATTTCATAATTCCCATTCTTTTATGGTATTTATCTTTGAATATTCCGAGAGACCCGAAAGGTTACTCACTCCTGGATTGGTTCACTGGCTTTAGACACACAAACTCGCGATTTCATACAATTCCATATACGATTTCTTCCATTTACTTTTATTTTTTCATGTAGAAATTGTTTTAAAAATGATTTTTTAAAAATTTAAATTCTACTTTTATTCAAATGGATTTGAATTCATTTTTTTTCGGAGTGAAGGCCTTTTTGGAAAAATCTGAAAAAATTAGATAATAAATTAGAGATATTGCAGGATCTTCTCAAATTTTTTCAAATTTTTTTGGAAAGCTCTTCATTTAGAAAAAAAATCCTGATTCAGAAGAGAATTAGTGAAAATAAATGAGTGGATTTTTTTGTCCAATAGTTTTTTAAAGATATCGCGGAAAGTAAGGAAGATAGAGCGATTTTGCGAGAATCCTTTCTTGTAGAGAATTTCAAGAGCTACAAAAAAGGATTCGTGTACAATCGCTCTATCTCGCTTAGTTTCCGAGATCCTTTTAAAAAACAATCGAAAAAATCGATTTTTTCTCTTTTATAACTTCATGGAATTTTTTCACTAACTTCTCTTAAATATCTCGGAATCTAAGCGAGATAGCCAAATTTCCATAGAAACCTTTTTTGTAGCTCTCGAAATTCTCTAAAATAAAGGATTCGACCAAAATCACCCTATCTCGCTTAGTTTCCGAGATCCTTTCCAAAAACCGAATAATCGTCAAATTTTCAGAAAATTCCACGTTTTTTGAGTTCTTTAGAAATAAAAAAAAATACCTTTTCACCCTACAGATCTCTCCCACAATTTTCAGTACACTGAACTCTCCTTCATAAACTCCCACGAAGCTTCTTAATCTTCATTTTTTTTTTCGTGTCCTCCAACAGCTCCCGACTTTATTAGAATTCTTCGTCAACCGCCAAACAAAGTGAACAAAGAACTTAGAAGAATCCTTTCATACATTAGGCGTTCGTGCCTGGACTAAGTGAAGACTTTAACCCCATGGATTATCACAAACGAGCACAGCTCATCATGACTTCAACATAACATTCTTCATTTCCCCCTGCACTTTTTCATTGTGGTAAAATTCTTTCCTGAAAAAAAAAGGAAAAAATGAAGAAAAATGGACCTTTCGGAGCAACATGATTCAGGATTTTTTTCGGTGTGAAGGACTCGATGAAAAAATCTGAAAAAAATTGAGAAGATTCTTAGAAATAGGGACATTGTTGTGGAATTTTTTCAAATTTTTTCAAAGACTCCTTCATTCTCAAAAAAAATCTTAAATCATTGAGAAAAAAAAAAAAATTCTTGCAGCAAGAAAATTTTCTTGTAACAAAATTTTTCTTCACAATTTTTGTATATAGATATATCTATATATATTTATATATCATGTAAATATACATTTAATGTATTAAATATAAGGAAATATTATTATTATTATTTTTTTTTATATAAATATATCAAAATTTTTTGGAGTGGAATAAATTTTCTTGCAACGAAAATTTTTTTTTTCTCAGTTTACAAAAAAATAATTTAGGCAAAATCGCTCTATCTCCCTTAATTTCCAAGATTTCTTTAAAAAAAACTGCAGATCCATTTTGCCCCCCCCCCCCTTTTTTTATGCGATACTCCATACAAATTTTATAAAAATGTTTTATGAAAGTTTGATGAAAATTTCATGAAAATTTCATAAAAATTTCGAAAATTCTGAAAAATCTAAAATATTACAATAATACTGTTTTTTTTTTTTCTTAGTTCAGAAATATTTTTTTTACCTGAAGTCAAGGAAAAATGCCCATTACTATTGTCCTTTTGCACGTGAGAGTTTATTAAAATCCACTTCAACTGGATATACTGCACATTGACAATTAGTGGGCGGCCCAATTAGTCGAATTATGGATTTTCTAAATGGACAATTTAAGCATTATGACGTCAAGTTAAAATGTACATTCTTTATTTGGTTGAGCAATTCTTACCTGCGCTAATGAGCTCGTTAAAAGGACTTTTTTTTATAATTACTTTGACATTTTATTGAAAAAGGAAAAAAAAGGAAAATAATTGAAAAATTTTATTTGAAGAAAATTTAAAGAGAATTCTTTATCTGAAAATTTTTGGACCAATTTTTTGGAAATCAATAAATATGTTGGAAACTAAGCGAGATAGAGCGATTTTGCTCGAGTCCTTTTTTTTAGAAAATTTTGAGAGCTACAAAAAAGGATTGGAGTAAAATCGCTCTATCTCGCTTAGTTTCCGAGATATTCTGAAAAAAATGACAAAAAAAAAGTCCTTTGTTAATAAATTTTGGTAATTTTTTTCGTGAATAACTCGGAAAATAAGCGAGATAGGGCGATATTGTCTGAATCCTCTTTTGCAAACAATTTCAAGATCCTCAAAGCAAAGAAAATGAAGGCAAAATCGCTCTATCTCACTTATTTTCCGAAATTTTCGAAAAAAAATGGCAAAAAAAAGTAATTATTTTGTTTTATTTTTTTCACTACTGAATTTCGAAATCTTTTTTCGTAAATATCTCAGGAATTAAGCGAGATAGAGCGATTTCTCTAGAATCCTTTTTTCTAGAGAACTTGAAGATCTTTAAAAAAGGATTCGGGAAAAATTGCCCTATCTCGCTTAGTTTCCAAGATATTCTCAAAAAGTGATTTATAAAATCAATTTTTCCGAAAAAAAAGGACACATTGATCTTTTTCATTATTTTTTTACGAATATTTCGGAAAATAAGCGAGATAGGACGATTTCACCGCATTTCTTTTACATAGCTCTGAAAACTCTCCAAAAAACCATCTTGGGGTAAAAAGGGCGTATCTCCATTATTTCTTGAAATAATTTCAAAAAACAATTTAAGAAAAATAAAAAATCAATAAAAATCGAAAAATCCCTTCGAAATTTGGAAAATACCTTTTCAAAATATAAGCACAAGTATGTTTTGCACATCATTCGTCACTCATCTATTGTCACCGAAGACTCAAAAGAACTCCATGACTCATTCTTCTTTCTCAGAAATAATCCTCCGATTCTGAGAGCCGAGTCCCATCTTCCACAAAAGAGGAATTACTCTCGAACAATAAATCCGTCAATTTGCAAAAGTTCCGATGAGTCAATTGAACCGAAGAAAATCTCACCTGAAGAGGAAAAATTATTAATTCTTTAATTGATAACGTAGTGAATAAATAAAACTGATTAAATTTTCTTATTTAATTTTTTTTATTCACTCCATTTTTTTTGTTTAATCATTTTTTAAAGATATCTCGGAGACTAAGCGAGATAGAGCACTTTTGCCCGATTCCTTTTTTATACAGAATTTAAAGAGCTAATAAAAAGGTCTCTTGACATTTTTCGATAAATCCACTCGCTCCAAAGATATTTACAAAAAAGGAAAAATTATGTAAAAATAATTAAATAAAAGTAGAAATTGTTTTTTTTTTAATCATTTCAGAAATATCTTTAAAATGGCCAGATTTAACGAAAAATGTGAAGAGACCTTTTTTGGGGGTCTTAAAATTCTCTACAAAACGTTCTCAAGGCAAAAAGGGCGTATCTCCACTAGTTTCCGAGATATTCATTAAGAACGATTGACGAAATAAAAAAATAAAATGTTAAAATATGAAAAATTTATTTTTTTCAATCATTTTTTAAAGCGATCTCGGAAATTAAGCGAGATAGAGCGATTTTGCCTCAATTCTTTTTTGTAGTTCTTGAAATTCTCTACAAAAAAGGATTCGTGTAAAAAGGCCCTATCTTCATTACTTCCCGAGATAACTCAATCAAAACGAAAAAAATCTCCGAAAAAGAAAGAAAAACATTTTTTTTTCTTTTCTTTTTTTAATTGATAACGTTTATCCGCAATTAAACTCAGGATTGACACAATGAGTACAGTGATATAAAGGAACAGGTGGCAACGAACCCATAATAGCAGTTCATTTGCACTACGCAAAAAGAAAATCAAACTTCTGCAATAGGAAATAAAAAGAGGAAAAAAAGAAGAAAGAAAAGAAGAAAAAAAGGCAAAACTTTTTCAACGAGACAAAGAGAATCTGCACATGTGTTTCATGAAATAGGGAATCCCCTCGTTTTTTTTGCGACTGAAAATAGATGTTACCAGTCACGTGGAAGTGCTTTGAAACTTTAGAGGGTCCTCAACCCTTCAGAGCCATCTGAAAAAAAATTAAAAAAAAAAATTAAGAGAATTAATGTTTTTTTTTGTTAATTGGATAAAAATAATGGTTTTCTCATTAATTCTTTTTTCTTTTAAATGTTAATAAAAATAATATTTGCAAGTTTGCATGATTTATTGCAAATAATAGAATTCATTTTTTTCGTATTAATAATTTTTCCTGCATTTTCTTTAGAAAAAAGGAATTAAGAGAACTAATTATTTCCTTTTTTTTGTCAATTGCATAAAAATAATGGTTTTATCATTAATTCTTTTTTTTCCAAATGTTTAAAAAAATATCTATAGAACACTGAACTCAAAAAAAAATTTCTAGATTTTTTTTTCGCAAAAAATAAAATTATCGAAAAAACAAAATTATAATAATTCTGAAATTTTCCTAAATTCAATAAATTTTAAGACATTTTAATTTTAAAAATATTCTTGAATTTCATTCATCAAATTTCCATTTCACTTTGTTATTAACTTCCAGAGAATAACAATTAGCTCATAATTTTTTTTAATCATCAATTCAACGTCGAAGAATTTGTCGAATGTGATCACTTCGAGATGTCTATAAATATCGATTAATAAAGATGATTACTTCACAATATTTCTTCTTATCAACCAACTAAAATTGTCATCTGCATTCCTTTAAATTTCACTCAGCAAACAGAAAAATCCATTTTTCGATGTTATGTTTTCTAAAAAATATTGCAAATAATTTTATTAATTAAAAAAAAAATTCTATTATTATTTTTCATAATCAATAGATCATGCAAACTTGCTAATATTATTTTTAAAAACATTTTTAAAAAAACATTAATGAGAAAACCATTATTTTTATTTAATTAACAAAAAAATTATCAATTTTCTCATTTTTTTCTTTTTTATTAATTTTTTTTCGAAAAAAAAATGCAAAACAAATTTATTAATACAAAAAAAATGTATTATGTGCAATAAATCATGCAAACTTGAAAATATTATTGCAAGAATCGATGAATAATTGCGAAAAATATCGGAAAATGCATTTTTTTTTGAAAATTAAGCAACAAAAAAGTGAAATAGAATAATTCTATTTTTTTTGTCAATAGATTTTTGAAAATATCTCGGAAAGTAAGGGAAATAGTGAAATTTTTATGAAAACCTTTTTTGTAGCACTCAGAATTCTCTACAAAAAGGGAACAAGGCAAAATTGCGCTATCTCTCTTACTTTCCGAGATATTCTCAAAAAACGATTTGCAAAAAATTTAATCATCGAATGAATGAATAAAAATTCAATTTTTTCTCTTTATTTTCAAAGATTTTCTCGGAAACTAAGCGAGATAGGAGAATTTTACGAGAAGCTTTTTTGTAGCTCTCGAAATTCTCTACAAAAAAGCATTTTACCTAAATCGCTCTTTCTCGTTTATTTTCCAAGATATTCTCAAAAAACAATTCCTAAAAATTTCAAATTTCCATAAAATCAGAAAAAATTCCATTTTTCTTCTTCATTTTCTCAATTATCTCGAAAACGAAGCGAGATAACCAAATTTCCATTAAGACCTTTTTGAGAGCTCTCAAAATTCTCTACAAAAAAGCATTCTACCAAAATCGCCCTATCTCGCTTCCCCTCCAAGATATCCCCCAAAAAACATCTCAAAACCAAGAGTCTCCTTCAATTTTCCTGAAAAAAAGTTAAAAAAAACAATAAAATCCAATTAAATTCCCTCGAAAACAAAAAGAAAAAACATTTTCCAACGAACTCTTAATTTTCTAATCCAAAGAAAAAAATTAAAAAATCCACTTCCCTGAACTTCTCCTCGTTAACTCGAATTTCTCTTGAAAATTTACTAGAATTCCCGTAGCTTCCGCGAAGACACCTCCCCCCCCCTCCCCCTCCTCATTCCTCCAATCAAGATGGCCATGACGTCACCGTGCGACACGAGCGAGAACGTGTTAGAACGTGTCTGTGCGTGCGGATTTCCAGTCTCAAGTATTGTCTTAAACATACTAACAAAAGAGTCGACATCCGAAGTGTCCCGAAGTCTCCCGAAGCCGAAGTCCACATGTTGTAGCATGGAAGCCGAATATTTCCGAAGTTACCTCATTGGCTAGTACACAGCTTTACCTGAAAATGAGAGGCGCGCGCCACTGACGTACCATTGGCCTTTTCGTATTCAACCCCCCCCCCCCCCCCCCCCCCCCCCGAGAGTGGTGGGGAGTGTCGCAAGAGCCAAAGAGAGAGAGAGAGAGAGGGATAGGAGATATAGCTATAGTGGAGAGAGAGAGAGAGAGAGAAAGAAAGAGAGAGAGAGGAAGAGAGAAGAAGAGAGAGAGAGAGAAAGAGACATGAATCGACACGTTCGGAGTGTATATAGTTTCACAAGTCACGTTAGGACTTCAGTCAACAGCGATCGACACACGAGTTTTAACTGTCGGAACGTTCGAGAGTGTTTATTATTATTTTTTTTTCTTTAATAAAGAGAAGAAAAGAGAGACATTTTTTTTTTCTTCTTAATTCTTAAGTGCCTTTTTTTTTTTTTGCCTTTTTTTGTGTGTGTTTGTACGAATGGATTCAACGTATATGGAGACTCTTTATGATAGCGCGGAAGTGCCAATGTCTCAACGTGTACCGAATACCGGTATTTACGACGTTATGATTGATGATCATGGGTATTACACGCTATATCCAAATTCAACTAGTGATCCATGGCAATACAACAAAGATGATAATGTTATGGTATGATGACTTTTTTTTTTTAATGGGAATTCAATTTTTTGGGGGATAAAATTGACATTAGAAGTAGCAGATTCGATAATTTTTGGATTTTTTTCTCTGTTAAAAAAAAAAAAAAAAAAATTATTAATAAATTAATTCAATTTGAAATAGTTTTTTTTTTAAATTTGAAATAAATTATTTAAAAAAAAATTAAATGATGCAGTTTTAGTAAATTCAAATAACTACAAATGCGAATTTTTTCAAAGATTTTTTTTTATAATAATTTATTTGTTTAATGAAAATCTAAAAAATTGGCTGATTTCTGCTAATTTTGAGGTCATTTAAATAAACGTGGAAAGGAAATTTGGGAATATTTAATTTGAAAAAAAATTAAAAAATTGGAAATTCTGATTTTTGGTTGTATTTTGGCAGTTTCTTTGTGAATATCTTGGAAACTAAGCGAGATAGAGCGTTTTTGTTGGAATGCTTTTTTGTAGCTCTTGAAATTGTCTAGAAAATGTGTTCAGAGGATAAAGGGCGTATTCCCATCATTTACGAAGATATTAAAAAAAAAGTGATGACAAAATTTAATTATTTGGCCTAAAAAATTCAGGTTCTTGAAATTTTCGTTAAAATTTAATTATCTAGTTTTTTTGGTCATTTTTGATGATACTAAAAATAGACATCTGACGATTTATACTATTTTTTATTTTTTTTTGAAAATAAATTATTTTTGAAAAAATTAAAAATCTGCATTTGTAGAAATTTCGAAAAACTACAAATGCAATTTTTTAAAATATATTAAAAAAAATAAATAAAAAATAAATTTTCTTGTTTTGAAAAATTCAAAAATTGTCAGATGTGTGTGATAGTTTTATTATTATTATTATTATTTATTATTATTATTTTTGTGGGAGAATTCTTGAATGGGAATTTTGGCGAATGTTTAGACGAGAAGAAAGGGTCATTTCTCAAGGCCAAACAAAGTGCGATTGTGTTTATTTTATTTAGGAAATGATAAACACAGAGTGCTCTCAAAGAAATTCAATGAAGTGAAACGATACTTAAAAATAGACATCCGACAATTTTAATTTTTTTTTTTTGTTATTTCTTTGACAAGTAAACAATTTTTTTTATTAAAAAAAAAAATAAAAACATGCACATATAGGAAATTCAATAATCTAATGAGTGCAAGATTTTTAAAATATTTTTAAAAATAATAATAATTCATATTGTTGCCTCAGAAACAAAGGGGCGTAAGTGCTATGCTTATACACAGGACTTACGCCCCTTTATTTCTAAGGTGACGATATGTTTGGAACTAATTCTCTCAAAATTTTTCGATTTTCGATTTTTCTGCTAATTTTATTATTATGAATTAAGTAAAGGGAATTAGGGGAACTCTTTAATTGTTGAGTTATTATTATTATTATTATGATTATTATTATTATTATTGTTATTATTATTATTATTATTATTATTATTTATTCGTGAATGGGAAATATGTTGTTTTTCTTTTTTTTTCTTTCATTGTTGGAAAATTCTGGGGTGAAAAGGCAATTGTCATTGTCATTGAAATTTAAATGGTTTCCGTGTCTGAAGAGCTTGGGAATTGATTGTTTCAATTTTTTAAGAGAGACAAAAGGCAGAGAAATTAAGAAAAAAAAAGTAAAAAATTCTTCATTTTTTAAAGGATTTTTTTGGAGTTTTAATGGATTTTTTTCTTGGTCAATCGTTTTTTTGAGGATATCTCGGAAAGTAAAGGAGATAGAGCGATTTTACCCAGAGACAGTTTTGTAGAAAATTTCAAAAGCTACAAAAAAGAATTCGTGTAAAATTGCTCTATCTCACTTAGTTTCCGAGTTATTCGCATAAAAATTGTTACAAAAATCGAATTTTGGAGAAAAACAGAAAAATTCCATTTATCCTATTCATTTATCGAAAAATATCTCGAAAACTAAGCAAGATAGGAAAATTTTCATAGATACCTTTTCTCTAGGAAATTTCACGAGCCAAAAAAAAGGATTCTAGCAAAATCACCCTATCTCGCTTAATCTCCGAGATACCCTCAAAAAACTCCATAAAAACCTCCTAAAAATTCGTAAAATCCTCCAAAAATTTTCTATTATTTTCATGAAAACGAATATAAAACGAATTCCTATATATATCTACTTAAATTCATAATAATTATCTCGGTGTAAAATTGTCAACAGTTCCACGAATTTATCGTTTGCCTTCATTGCATAATAATTCTCGAAATTTATTCCCCTGAATCCCCCCCCCCCCCCTCTTTTTTTCCGAGATACTGCATTAATTCAATTGTGTCTGCAGTACCTCGTCACGATCTGAAACTAAAAAAAAAGTGCAAAAACATGCAAAAAAAAAGGCAGAACATGAAAATAAACGTCTTTAAGATGTTCGATGGCGCCAGTATTCGATACAACTTGTGAAACTGATGGAAAGCCTCGAAATCTGACAGGAAACGAGGAGTTAATGCTCGTTAACCCATCCAATTAGTGAGTTTAGTTAGAATGAGGCAGGGTTAAGTTTTGTCGGGAGATGGCATACAATGGGTCATAAGCCAAAGAGGTGCACATTATATCCGTACTAAACTCCTCCACGACTTCAACATTTCTTGTAACTTTCTTCATTTTTTCTTTATTTTTTTTTTCAATTAAATTTTCATTTTCTATTTTTTTTTAATTTTTTAAATTTTTTTAAGGATGTCAGGGCGAGGTGGTTGGACATAATGTTAATTTTTTTTTGTATCAAATCGTTATTAATAACACAGGGGAAGGTGGGGCAAGACGGACATCAGGGGTATAATGGACACATCTAAATTTTTAGACAAATATTATGAAAAACTCTTGAAATTAATAGAAATATTGGCGGTAGATTTTTTTTGATGATTTCATTGGAAAGCTGAGGAAATTTTAGGCGGGAAACAGTGCCGGAATTAATTTTTTTGAATTTTTGGCGATTTTGACTTTTTTTAAGCATTTTAGAGGAGTGAAACTCTTCTTTTTTTCGAAAATTTTCAGTTTTTTGAGAATATCTTCGGTTCTATTTGTCGTAGCGTAAAAATTTCGATGAGAGGTGAAAGGTGAGATCATTTGCCATCGATTCATAGGGTTTTCAATTTAAAAATATCGATTTTCAAGGTATTTATGGGCAATTTTGTGAAACAGCTTTGTGAAACAGTTTTTGGCCTATAACTATCCCGAAAATTGATATTTTTGAATTCAAAACCCCATAAATCGATGGGAAATGAGCTCACCTTTCATTTAAGACTAACCACGAATTGCTACGACCAATAGAACCAGAGATATTTGCAAAAAACTGAAAATTTTCTAAAAAAAAAAGGCTTTTACCCCTCAAAAATGCCGAATTTTCATAAAAAATATAAAAAAATACATCTAACACTCGTTTTCCAGCCGAAATTTCCTCAGCTTTTCAATAGAGTCGATAGAAATGATCATCAAAAAAAATCCACCTCTAACCGTTTCATTACAGTGTCCATTTTGCCCCACTATCCCCTATACATAATAAATGTCTCAGAAGTCATTTTCCTGATGTTTGAAGAATGTAATGAGGAACAAAATAAGCCGTAGAAACAAAAAATTGATTGAAAATTGAAAAATTAGCTGCATTTTCTACATATTTCAAATTTCTCATGATTCAAAAAAATGTCGAAAATGCAACCAATTTTTCATTTTTCAATCAATTTTTTTTGTTTTTAAGGCTTATTTTTTGTTTTTATGGCTTATTATTCCTCATTACATTCTTCAAACATTAGGAAAATGATTTTTGAGACATTGATTATGTTTACGTTGTTATTTACGATTCTATACAAAGAATTAAGGTTATCTCTGACCACCTCGTCCGAATATCCTTAAATTTTTTTTTAGTTCAATTGAGGATGTTTAGATGAAATTGGGGAAAATTGTGGAGAAGTGATGGGTTCAGATGGATTTTTTTCTTTTAATAATAGGGGAATGATTGAGGAAATTCTTTGAATGAGAAAATTAATGAATTGAAATGAGTACTTTTTTTGTCATTTTTTCTTAACACTTGCTTTTTGAGGAAATCCCGAGAAATAAGGGAGATAGGATGATTTTGCCCTAATCTTGGTTTGAAGAGAATTTCAAGAACTGTAAAAAAGGTCTCTTCAAAAATTTCGCTATCTCCCTTAGTTTCTGAAATATTTTAAAAAAATTAATAGAAAAAATGGAATTTTTCAAACAAATTCTAAAAATCGACTTTTTTCTCGATCGTTTTTTGAGAAAATCTCATAAGGTAAGCAAGATAGGGCGATTTTGCCCTAATCCATTTTTGTAGCTCTTGAAATGTTCTAAAAAATAACATTGAGGCAAAATTGCCCTATCTCGCTTATTTTCCGAAATATCAAAAAAAAAGAAAACAAAAGGAAATAAATTGAATTATTCTGCTTTCACTTTTTATTTTTGAATTTTTCATGAGAAAAAGGGAAAATACGTATTATTTTTTTGATTTAATCTCCTTAGTATCCTCAGAAAGTTCTAATCGAAACGGATTAACGATAATGGGTCAGTAGTGGGGACACGCTAGTTCCCAGAAAAACACTTTCCCACAGTTCAAACGTAACCTTGTACAGAATCTCAACTGTAATAATCACAAATTAATTCATAAAATTATGTATTTTATTTAATTACTCAATTTGTCATAATTTTCATCATATTCTCTATTTTTCCCTTTTTTTAAATAGCAATTTATTAAAAATTACCGGAGAATTATATTCAGAAACGAATTTTTTTTCTTCTTTTGTCGCTCATTTTATTTGAAAGTATCTCGGAAAATAAGCGAGATAGCACGCCATCCATTTTGCCTCAATCCTTTTTTGTAGAGAATTTCAAGAGCTACAAAAAAGGTCTCTTGACATTTTTCGATAAACCTACTGATTTCATAGATATTTTCAATAATGTGAAGTGGTGAAGGAAAAATCTAAAAAATTCTTCAAAATTTCTTGTCCACAAATCTTTTAAATATCTTGGAAACTAATGGTGATACGCGTTTTTTGCCCTAAGAACGTTTTGTAGAGAATTTCAAGAGCTATAAAAAAGGATTCATCAAAAATCGCCCTATCTCGCTTAGTTTCCGAGATATTCTCAAAAAAACAAAGAAAAATCAGTCCAAAATTCACAAAATCTCCCAAAAAAAGGAGAAAAAAATGGATCTTAACTTCCGCATTTCATAAAAAAATCCCCCCCGTCTCCCCTCTCTCTCCCCCCTTTTTTAATGCGGATGACACACGCTTATCTCGCGTGTGTTTCGATTGCCACGTCATTTTTTTTTTGTCGCACTTCCAAGAAATCAACAGACTGCAGAAGTATTACATCGTTGCCTTAGAAACAAAGGGGCGTAAGTGCTATGCTCATATATATATATAGGCACTTACGTCCCTTTAAACATAGCATTTACACCCCCCCCCCCTTTTCACCCAAAAAATGACACTTTAATTGTCAATTTTTTTGATTTTTTTAAAAGAAATATTAATATTTTCTTAGAAAGAAAGGGGCGTAAGTGTATATATATAAGCACATAACATATATATATGCACTTACACCCCTTAAAACATAGGACTCAGCCCCCCCCCCCCCTTTTCCCCCAAAAAATTTAAAAAAAGGACAATTTGATCTCAATTTTTTGGATTTTTTAAAAGAAATATTAATATTTTCTTAGAAAGAAAGGGGCGTAAGTGTATATATATAAGCACATAACATATATATATGTACTTACGCCCCTTCAAACATAGGACTTACATCCCCCCCCCCCCTTTTCCCCCAAAAAATTTAAAAAAAGGACAATTTAATCTCAATTTTTTTGATTTTTTAAAAGAAATATTAATGTTTTCTTAGAAGTAAAGGGGCTTAAGTGCTATGTTCATATATATATATGCACTTACGCCCCTTTAAACATAGCACTTCCCCCCCCCCCCCTCTCTCTAATAAAAAAATCATGAAAATGATGGTTAAATCTCCATTTTTTCATGTTTTTTTGAAAAATATTAATGTTTTCTTAGAACCAAAGGGAAATAAGTGCTATATATATGCTTATATATATGCACTTATGCCTCTTTGTTTCTAAGGTGATAAACATGTTTTAAGTGAATTAAGACAAAAAAAACAAGTGTCTTCACTTGCTGCTTGAGGCGCCAGTTTTATTTTCGAGTCGATTACCTCAGAATTCTCCGCGAAATATGACTCATGGCTTCAATTTATGAATGAAATGAAAAATCCTACGATTTTATACTACTCTTGTGTGTATATATATATGTATATATATATTTATATTTAATGTTAACTTTGAAATGCGTGTAAACTGCGGAAGTAACGATTAGGCATTACTCATTGCTTTCGTGGAAATGAAAAAAACATTTGTTAATAAATTTTTTCAACCTTTTTTCGAGTTTTTACCTTTTTTTTTACGAAAACAATTAGTGCTGCGAATTAATCAGTGTTATTCATCACGTGGAATTACAAATCGCATGTGAAATGTGATGTTTATTACATAAAATCGTGGATTTTTTTTTTTTTTTAATTGTAATTTACAAAGAAACAGGAAAGTTTCAGTGACGTCAATTATTATGACCTCGAAATCTCACAAAGTTGGAGGTTTACGAGGAATTCTGTGGAACGCTTTATCGACTTTCTTTCCATCCGTTTTGTTTTTTTTTTTGCCTTTTTTCTCTCTCTTTTTTTTTTGATAGTCCTGAGAATTTGACGTCATTGACTTTCCCCAGAGTTGAACGGAACTTTGATATTCTGTGGAATTAAATTTTTTTTTGGAAATTATGCAATCAATTCGAAAAAAAAAATTGAACTTTTTTAAATAATATTTTTTAAAATAATTTTTTTTTGGAGCAAGAAGTTTTCAAAATTAAAAAAAAAAAATTCGATGGGAATGGAAATATTTTGAACCACTTTGTGGAATTTTTTCAGGAATTTTCGTAGAGTCCTTCAAAACATCAATTATTTCTTACATTTTTTAATAAATATTTTTTTTCTTTTTTTGATAAATCTCTTTGGAATCTTTTTTTTTTGAGTGAAGACCTCCTAAAATTTGAAAAAAAAAATTTGCAAGAATGTTGATATTCTGGAGCACTTTCCCAATTTTTTTAAGAATTTTTAGTTGAGTCCTTCACTCTTAAAAAAAAAAAAAACATTTTTTTTTACATTTTTTGATAAATATTTTTTAAATAACTTTTTTTTAGGAGTTAAGATCTCTTCTAAAATTTTTGAAAAAATTCTATAGAAATGGAGATATTTTGGACCACTTTCCCAAATTTTTTCAAAATTTTCTGTGAAATCCTTCACTTCTAAAGAAATCATTTTTTTTTCTTTGACATTTTTTGATAAATATTGTCGAAATTATTTTTTTTGGAGTGAATAAATTTTCAAAGAAATTTGACAAAATTCCATGAAAATATAGATAATCTGGACCACTTTCCTAAATTTTTACAGAATTTTTCATGAAGTCCTTCACTCCAAAAAAATCATTTTTTCCCCATTTTTTGACAACTTTTCTTAAATAATTTTTTTTTTGAACAAACCAGTTTTCAAAAAAATTTAAAAAAATTCTACAAAAACATTTATATTGTGGACCACCCTCCCAAATTTTTTCAGAATTTTTCATGAAGTCCTTCACTCCAAAAAAAATTACTTTTTCCCCATTTTTTGACGAATTTTCTTTCAATAATTTTTTTTTGAACAAACCAGTTTTCAAAAAAATTTCAAAAAATTCCATAAAAACATTTATACTCCGGACCACCCTCCCAAATTTTTTCAGAATTTTTCATTTAGTCCTTCCCTCGAAAAAAAATTATGGTCTGACCTCATGGGTCTCACCTCATTTTTTTCATAATTTCCATGACAAAAGAAGAGTTTGATAGATTTCACGCTTGGGATAAAAAAGAATGCCCATATATCTTCCTCCCCCCCCCCCCCCCCCCTCCTTTCTCTCTTTCTTCATGAAGAAGTCCTTTCGAGTATTAAAAAAAAAGCCACCGTGACAAAGGATATTAAAAGGAGAATGTGAAAAATTCCGTATTGACGAAGAGGAGAAGAGATAGTGTTCTCTTGACGCACGTGCGTCTGTATCCACTGCAGGTCTTGTCATATATAGGTAGAACGTTGTGCATTCTTCGAGGTGAGGATAGAGTGCAGCATCGGAAATGCCTTCAAGATTGCGTCATTGCCCAAGGAATTTTAAATAATTTTTTTTTTTTTTTTTTTTAGAATTTTAAATAATTCTTCGAACAAAATATTCAGACATTGACAATTATTAACAAATTCGTAAAAAAATTTAGTATTAAAATATAATATAACATAAAATTATACATGCCAATATATATGAATATATATATATACTGTATTTTCCAAAAAAAAATCCATATTTCATGTATTTCTGAATAAACACTAATATAGTTTGAAAGAATTAATAAATAATGATTTTAAAAAATTTTACAAATTGAATTTTTAATTTTTTAATTTTTTTTTTGATATATTTTTTGGAAACTAATAGAGATAGGCTGTTTTTGGTCAAATATGTTTTTTTTAGAGATTTTCAAGGGATACAAAATGGGATTGGGGTAAAATCGCTTCATCTCGTTTATTTTCCGAATTCTGTTTAAAAAAAAATGGAAAATAATTTTTTTTTCTCGTTTCTTTTTTGAGAATATCTTGGAAAGTAAGAGAGATAGGGCAATTTTGCAAGAATCCTTTTTTGTAGATCTTGAAATTTGCTAGAAAATCATGTTCGGGTAAAAAGGGCGTATCTCCATTATTTTACGAGATTTTATCGAAAAAAGAAAGACTAATATTTTTTTTCGTCTTTTTTTTAAGAATATCTCGGAAACTAAACGAGATAAAGCGATTTTGCAGGAATCCTTTTCTGTAGCTCTTGAAATTCTCTACAAATACATTTTCGGGCAAAAATATCGTATCTCCATTATTTTACGAGATACTCTTAAAAACCTAAAAAATATTATAAATTCATCCAATTCCACCTCTTCACTAAACGCTAAAAAAAAAAAAAAAAAAAAAATAGGAAGGTCGACCGTGCCTCTCTGACATGGAACGGATGATGAAAATGAAAGCCTCGCGAGTGTGTTTTACCAGGAATTACCTTACAACAGAATAAATAAAATTTCTCAGAAATATCGATAGTTCTCGATCCTTAAAAAAAAAAAAAGAAAAAAACATATTTATCTAAAGAGGGGAAAAAAAATATTTATCAACCCTAAAAAAAATTGTCAACCCCTTCGACTCAATAAATAAACTCTTTATCACCCCCTTACCCCCCCCCCCCCCCTCCTCCCCCCATAGAAAAAAAGGGCCATATATCACGTCCACACTTTCACCCCCCCCCCCCCCCCTCCTCCCAAAAAAATAGGCAAAAATACTTTTATTTTTTCATAAAAATATGGATTTAGATTTATTTATTATTGTATAGAAAAATATAATGATAATAATTCTTTACAAAAAAGGTAGAATTATCTTCGTTAATGTTTATTCCTTAATATTTAATTGTGAGTAACTACTATTTTATAGAAATATTTTCAAAAAATGAAACGAAATAAAAACACACGTCGAAACGCTCGGGGACTCCCCTGGAGTAGCAAGATTGTAAAGTCAGCCGAACTAACCCGAGCATATCCGAGCGCCTAACTCGGGCCATGTGGTGATAGCACGATGACAGAAACGAACTCCGAACACTGTCAGTGTCATTCTCGACTTCGTAACGTGAAGTTGTGTGTTGAAACTGCGTCTCAGTGTGTTTTTTTTTTTCCATTTTTTTTTCCTCCAGCGGTTAATTCTTTCATTCTTCAACCGTGTGTGTGTGTGAATCTTCTGTGTGTGTGTATTGTGTTGTTTTTTTCTTGTTTTTTTTACTCTCCTGCGAGTAGAAGAGAGACGTCATCGATTTTACCATTAAGGTCGTGCGTGATTGAATCTCAATTCCTCGTTTGTCTCTGAAGAGGAAAATAAAGATTGCGATGTGATTTATTGAAGATTGTGAAAATCTTGGAGTAATCGTGAAATCTTTGGAGTTTCGGAGTTTTTCAGTTCAGATCGGTGAGTTTCGGCTGCTAAAAAAAAAAAAAAAAAAAAAAAAAAAAAAAAGTGAGTTTTATTCTGCAGATCATTTTATCCCCTCGCATAAATTTATTTGCTCCATTCGACGAATTTTGCAGCGGAAAAAGAGAATGGAATTTTCTCAAGTCGCACTGACAAAAAAAAAATCATTCACATTTATCTGGTATTTCCATGAAAACTCATTAAATTTTCCCGCGCTGGGAGATAATTTATGTGGTTGTGTATATATATATGTGTGTGTGTTTTTGTAAATATTCAGAAGCAATTCATTTCTTTTGTGTATCAACTCGGTTTTTTGGGAATTGTTTTTCTCTCCACTTCTTCTTCTTTTTTTTTTTTCTTTTTTTTTATTAAATGGGAATTGTCCTTGGTCCTCGCCCACTGCAGAGTTAAGCGCCCTCGTGATCTTGAACTGACATTTTCGCGTGATTCTCTCTCTCTCTCTCTCTTTCCCCTTCTTTCTCTACTGTTTCACTATTTTTTTTCTTTCATTCTTTTGTACAAATTCGGGGAATTCACGAAACATTCGGAGAATTTTATTTTTTAATCTTCAATTCTTTTCTTCTCAAAGGAAATTAAATGTTTGAATTTAATTTTTTAAATTTTTCAAGAATTTTCTGAAAAAGGAAAAAAGTTTTCCTTTGAAAAGAGAAGAAAAAGTTTTTCCCAAAAAAAAAAAATTTTTTTTTTTTTTTGGAAAGAGAAAAAAAATTAGAAAACATTTTTTTTTGAGAATTTGGGGAAAAATTGAGAGTTATACGATTTTTTCTTTATCTTCGAGATAACGAGAATTCTCCACAAATACAAAGATGTTTTTTTTTTTTTTTTTTTTCTTGTTTACTTAATCTAAAAAAAAAGTCATTTGAACTGTGTTTGAGGACATTCCTTTGTTTGCACGACTATTTTGAAAGAGCTGAAGGATTTTTTTTCTGGTCTTACTTGGGGTCATTGGACGTATTATATTTGAGAAAACGATAGCGCGTTTTCCTTTGTTCTTAGCATATTACAGTGGAATAAAAATAAAAAGAGTTAAAAAAAAAATGAAACCAATGTTTAGCAGCACACAGTTGCATTGAGTTTGATCATTTCTCTGGGATTTAGGTGTTATTTTAGATGATGGAGATATGATCGTTTTGAGGTGGATAAAAAGGAATTGAGTTTTGTCGAAAATTTCAAGAAAAAATGAGAAATTCTACTTTATCATTTGTTTTTTTGCGAATATTTCGGTAATTAATGGAGATACGCTCTTTTTGCCCTGATTTGATTTTTTTTCTACAGAGAATTTCAAGAGCTGAAAAAACCCAATTTTAGTAAAATCGCTCTATCTCGCCTAATTTCCAAGATATTCACAAAAAAAAAACGAGTGAGTCTATTTTTTTATCACTCAATTTTTTCAAAATATCTCGAAAACTAATGAATAAACGTTTTTTTTTATCTCATCCTTTTTTTTAGCTCTCAAAATTTTTTACAAAATCGTTTTAGAGCAAAATCGTCCTATCTCGCTTATTTTCCGAGATCTCAAAAAACGAAATTACCAAAAAAAAATTAATTCATTCGTTTTTCCAAAATATCTTGAAAACTAAGCGAGATACGCCCTTTTTCCTCAAATCCTTTCTTATAGCTCTTGAAATTGTCTTCAAAACCATCTTAGGGCAAAAAGGGCGTATCTCCATTATTTACTGTGATATTCGTTAAAAATGACAACAAAAAAAATTCTCTCATTTTACCTATTTTTTTTTTTTACAAAATTTCGTCTTCTCAATGAAGGAATAATAGTGAAATTTATGGGAGACATGAATTAATCATCTTGAACTAAATAAATAGTATATGCGGGCGGAATTGACCCCCTCTCCTCATCCTCCACATTCAAATAGAATTACTTTTTCGAAGGGGCGTTAATACTGTGTTTTCTACTCAGTTTCTGATACTTTAGAGCCTATTTCTGAGAGCATCAATCGAAGACAACAACTATTTGCTCATAAACCTATTTTTTTTTTTTTTTTTCAAAACCTATGAGGTTTATTCAGAAATACATGAATTATGGATTTATTTGAAAGAAAACAGTATCTATAGCTATTGGCATGTATAATGTTATATGTTACATTATATATTGTAATACTACAATTTTTAGCGAATTTGGCAATGATTGTCATATATTATAGGGGAGGGTGGGGCAAAATGGACACTATAATGAAACGGTTAGAGATGGATTTTTCTTGATGATTCTATTGAAAAGCTGAGAAAATTTCAGCCGGAAAACGAGTGTCAAACGTATTTTTTTCGATTTTTTTTTGAAAATTCGATATTTTTTGGCATTTTTGAGGAGTGAAAGTCTTTTCTTTTTTGAAAATTTTCAGTTTTTTGCAAATATCTCTGGTTCTATTGGTCGTAGCAATTCGGGGTTGCCCTCAAATGAAAGATGAGCTCATTTCCCATCGATTTATGGGATTTTTAATTAAAAAATGTCAATTTTTGGGATAGTTATAGGCCAAAAACTGTTTCACAAAACTGTTCAACAAAAATCCCCATAAATACCTTTAAAATCGATATTTTTAAATTGAAAACTCTATGAATCGATGGCAAATGATCTCACCTTTCACCTCTCATCGGAATTTTTACGCTACGACAAATAGAACCGAAGATATTCTCAAAAAACTGAAAATTTTCAAAAAAAAGAAGAGTTTCACTCCTCTAAAATGCTCAAAAAAGTCAAAATCGCCAAAAATTCAAAAAAAATAATTCCGGCACTTGTTTCCCGCCTAAAATTTCCTCAGCTTTCCAATGAAATCATCAAAAACAATCTACGACCAATATTTCTATTAATTTCAAGAGTTTTCCATAATATTTGCCTAAAAATTTAGATGTGTCCATTTTACCCCTCATGCCCATTTTGCCCCACCTTCCCCTATATTTGATCATAATTTATAATTATATTAATACATATTTTGTTGCTAAACACGTTCAGCGATCGAATATCAAACAATATATTGTACATTTAAATATAAAAAAAATGAGAAATTGCAAGAATTTTTAGTTAGTGGGGCATTGTTCAGAAATTGGGTCCACGCTATTCAATTCTTCAATTTTTCGTTTTTTTTTTTTTTTCTTGTCATCTCTGGTATGGGCGTGTGCCTATCTGAAAATTCCAACTGATAGTTTTGTTTGTTGTAATTGAGGCCGGCCCTCAACTCCTTTTTTTTTTTTTTCTATAGTATTTTGCGAACTGAGATAAGAAGAGGCTTTTCACTGTCTCATATCATATTTCATAAACTGTTTTATTGAGAATTCGATATGTTACATAGATACAGAACTGACGTGGTCTCATATTCAATAACTAAATTTAGAAATGAAGAATTTTATTATTTCAACAATTATTCACAGGTTTTTCGGTCAATGACACATTTGAAATTTTTTGAATTGTTGAAAAATAAATTGAGAAATCAATTTTTTTTTTGAGTTTTGTTTTTTTAAGATTATCTTGGAAACTAATGGAGATACGCTCTTTTTGCCCTGAAGTGGTTTTGTAGAGAATTTTGAGAGCTACAAAAAAGGATTCTTGTAAAATCGCTCTATCTCGCTTATTTTCCGAGATATTTTCAAAAAATGAAAAAATCCATTTTTTTATCATTCATTTTTTTTGGAATACCTTGGAAACTAAGCGAGATAAGGCGATTTTGCATGAATTCTTTTTTGTAGCCCTCGAAATTCTCTACAAAACCACGTTGGGGCAAAAAGGGCGTATCTCCATTACTTTATGAGTTATTCTCGAAAAACTGACGACAAAAAAAGATTTTTTTTAAATTTTTTTTCAATTTTTGTTTTTTGACGAAAAAAATTCACTGAATTTTTATTAGTTGCAGAGATTTTGGAGGAGAGAATGTTTTTTTGCTTTCGTCGAGTAGTGGAATGCAAGGAATTCGGGGCCATGGGTGTTTGTGTCTCACTTCCGATCGGAAATTCCACTGATTCTTGAACGAATTAAATTGACTTTAATTTGAAAAAATTCACTTAAAAAAATAATGATTTGAGAATTTCATAAAAAATTTTGAGGGCAATTAAAATATTTATTTATTTATGATTGTGGGGCAGAATGGGACATGATATCGAGAAGATATTCCATTCATTTCCAGTCCATTTTGCCCCAATTTTCCTCATTTTTCAATTTTTTTTTCATTTAAATTCGATTTAAAAAAAATAAAACCGAATTTTATTCCTTTTTTAATTTCATTTTTTGTAAATATCTCAGAAAATAAGCGAGATAGAGCGATTTTGTCCGAATCTTGTTTTCTAGAGAATTTCAAGAGCCACAAAAAAGGTTTCTACAAAAATTTTCCTATCTCGCTTAGTTTCCGAGATATTTCTCAGAAATGAATAGAAAAAATTGATTTTTTTTTTAATTTTACTCAAAAATTCGATTTTTGAGCCAATTGTTTTTTTTGCGAATATCTCGGAAACTAAACGAGATAGAGCGATTTTGCACAAATACTTTTTTGTAGCTCTCGGAATTTTCTTCAAAACAGCCTTTGGGTAAAAAGGGCGTATCTCCATTAGTTTCCAAGATATTCATAATCAAAGAAAAATGACCAAAAAATAAAACTGAAAAATCATTTTTTTTTCAATAAAATAATATTTTAAATAAATTTCAACTTCCGTTGAGCCAATTTTTTCTCGGTTTTTCTAATAATAATAGTGCCAGTGGAATTTTCTGATCTCCTTCGAGATTTTGCGGCACACCGAGGTCTTCCGGTCTCTCTTTTCATGCTATCAAAGTGTCATTGAAACGCGGTCGCAATTTATTTTTTTTTTCCTTTTTTTTTTTTATATTGTCAGAAATTCACGGAAAAGATAAGTGTATCCGTGAAGTATACGATAAAACATTAGCACCATTATATTTAAAGAACTTAATCTAATTTTCTTGTTTTTTCAATGATAAAAAATCAATAAAAATGTTTGCAGTTTAATTTTTTTTTCATTTTTTAAGAATTTTTTAACGATTTTTCTAAATAAAATTGATGGATTTTCAGGATTTTATGATCTGTCATTAATTTTTTAAAGATATCTCGGAAGATAAGGGAGATAGGACGATTTTGCCCCATACTCGTTTTGTAGAGAATTTCGAGAGCTACGAAAAAGGTTTCTTGACATTTTTCGATCAACTCAACCGTTTCAAAGATATTTCTACAATAACTACCAATGAAATTTTCGAATTTTATTTCGTCATTTTACATTTTTGAAAATATCTCTGAAATGAGTGGATATATCAAAAAATGACGAGAAACCTTTTTTGTAGCTCTAAAAATTTCTTACTAAAAAGGATTCGGGCGAAAAGGGCGTATCTCCATTAGTTTCCGAGATATTCTTAAAAAACTATCGACCAAAAAATCAAATTTTAGAGAAAATCCGAAAAATTCTATTTTTTATAGTCATTTATTGAGATTATCTCGGAAACTAAACGAGATAGCGAAATTTTTGTAGAAACCTTTTTTGTAGCTCTTAAAAATCTGCTGAAACCGAGATTAGGGCAAAATCACGCTATCTCGCTTAGTTTCCGAGATATCCTTCAAAAACGAAGAAAATTAACAGAAAAGTCATATTTTACCCTTTTACAAGCGAATTAATCCCTAATTAATAAATTACCAAAAAAATAAGAGAAAAATTGAATGAAAAAAAAAAGAGATCACCGGAAATTTGCCGATTTTTCTCGAACCCCAATTCCCCCCAAAAAAATCCACCAAAAACCCAAAATTCAAAAGATTCATCAATTTTTTTATTCTTCTTAATAACTATTTTCGTTTGTATTCACTGGCTCAATGCCAGGACAGTTCATCAGGTACTTTAAACATAGAACCCCAACTAATTAAGAGCTCCAACGATATCCAGCACAAAAAAAAACAATGAAAGAAGCAAAAACACCCAATTCCCCTTTTCTCTCCCCCCCCCCCTTCCAAAAAAAATCCCATAAATTTCTCATCTCCACAAAAATTGAAATCTCAATAAAATCAAAATGTCTCTAAAAAAAAGTCTTTTTTCTCCAAAATTTCGACAAAATAATTGGATAGCATGTGTGTGTTTCATTCACTTGCTCTAAAAATGATTTTTTCTCATCTACCCAATTTTTCCCATTTTTTGCTTCCAAATGGAAGCTATGTAATCCTCAGAATTTTCGATTATAATTTTTTTTTAATAGAAAATACTTAAAATGATCTAAATAGAGAGAAAATGATATTTTTAGCTCATGTCTGTGTGTGTGTGTATGTCTGTGTCTGCATAAAAGTCTCAATTACAGCAAAACGATTTTACAGAAAAATTTTATATTTTGTGGAAAATTTCCTCTCGACAAACTCTATTTTTTAAGCTTTATTTGAAGACAATTCGATCGATACTTTTTGAGATATGTCCATTTTTCGAAAATCAGTTTTTAATGGAATTTCTGGAAACTATTCAACTGATGTTATTTAAACTCATATAGGGGAGAGTGGGGCAAGAGATGAATTTTTTTTTGATGATTTTGTTGAAAAGCTGAGAAAATTTTAGCCGGAAAACCAGAAGCCTTTCCTTTTTTGAGAATTTTCAGTTTTTTGCCAATATCTCTGGTTCTATTGATCGTAGCGATTCGGGGTTGCCCTCAAATGAAAGATGAGCTCATTTCCTATCGATTTATGGGATTTTTAATTCAAAAATGTCAATTTTTGGGATAGTTATAGGCCAAAAACTGTTTCACAAAACTGTTCAACAAAAATCCCCATAAATACCTTTGAAATCGATATTTTTAAATTGAAAACTCTATGAATCGATGGCAAAAGATCTCATCTTTCACCTCCTGTCGGAATTTTTACGCTACGACAAATAGAACCAAAGATATTCTCAAAAAACTGAAAATTTTCAAAAAAAAGAAGAGTTTCACTCCTCTACAATGCTCAAAAAAGTCAAAATCGCTAATAATTCAAAAAAATTAATTCCAGCACTTGTTTCCCGCCTAAAATTTCCTCAGCTTTCCAATGAAATCATCAAAAACAATCTACCACCAATATTTCTATTAATTTCAAGAGTTTTCCATAATATTTGCCTAAAAATTTAGATGTGTCCATTTTACCCCTCATGTCCATTTTGCCCCACCTTCCCCTATTATCTCGAGAGTTGTATCAGTTAGATGCCTGTCAATTTTGAACTTATTTGCATGATCTCGAGTTATTGGCGTTTTAATGAATTTTTTCAAAATTTGATATTTTGATGATGGTTTGAAAAAAGTTGTATCACTTCCATTCGAAAGCATATTGCTAAAGTATCAGCAGAAAAAGCTGTATCAGTTGGAAAGCAATACTATCATCCACTTCTTTCTATTCATCAAAAAAAAAAAAAAAAAAAAAAACTTTTTTTTTTTTATTGGATCTGCGCACGTGCTCTCAAAAACTTGCGACTTCTATTTTTGCATGAGCCAATGGTCTACCGAGGTGGGAGAAAACTCTTGAGACGAATTTTCAGTGTTAGATAGGCGTCAGTTAACGACGCATCTTTTTAGGAGGTCGCAGGGAAAAAAAAAAAACGAATTAATTTTTTTTTTCCTGTTGATTATCCGAAAGATCTTCCCACGAACGAACGATCGACCCGATTTTCAGTACAAAATTTCGCGTTTCATTAAAAAGAAAAAAAAAACGGGAGTTTTTCGAAGTATATTTTCGGAAAATTTTGTATCAAAACGAAGAAACGCAACGATTGCACAGTTAAATCGGTTTTTTCTCTTTTTTTTATAAATTAAATTCAGTTGAAGAGAAAAAAAAAACGAACACGAAGTTGATAAATTTGAAAAAAAAAGAATGGCGACTGTCATTGATCCTGTTGATATCGCTAATATACTAGCACACGAACTGCTCTATCAGCAGGTAAATTGATGGCTGGGATGTGAAGGAGATTTATTGGGAGAACATGTGGGATTTATTGTGGTTTGATGAAAATTAAATGAAGTTTTGGAGCGGTGAAATGGGATAACTCGATTTTTTTTTATGTTTTTTGAAGATATTTTGGAAAGTAAGCGAGATAGGGCAATTTTGCATGAGGGTTGTTTTGTAGAGAATTTTGAGGGCTGCAGAAAAGGTTTCTACGAAAATTGCGCTATCTCGCTTAGTTTCCGAGATAATTGAGAATAATGGAGAGAAAAATGGAATTTTCTCTGATTTTTCGGGAAAACTCGCTTTTTTGTGAATGTTTTTTGAAAATATCTCGGAGAATAAGCGAGATAGAGCAATTTTGCCCTAAGCTCGGTTTGTACAGAATTTTGAGGGCTACAGAAGAGTTCTCTATGTGAATCTCGCTATCTCGTTAAATTTCCGAGATAATTGAAAAAAATCAATGGAAAGAATTGAATTTTTCCAGATTTTTCTGTGAAATCCGTTTTTTTTTTTAATAAACTAAGAATATTTCGAAAACTGAGCGAGATAGCGCAATTTTGCCTGAATTGTGTTTTGTAGAGAATTCTTAGAGCTACGAAAAAGATCTCTTGACATTTTCCTCTAAACCCGCTCATTTCAAAGATCCTTCCAAAACAATCAAAAAAAAATTTCGACTTCCATTTCTTCACTTTTCAATTTTTGCAAAAGTCTCTAAAACAAGTGGATTTATTGAAAAATGGCAAGAAACCTTTTTTGTAGCTCTTAAACTTCTCTAAAAACCGACTTGAGGCCAAAATCACGCTATCTCGCTTAGTTTCCGAGATATCCTCCAAAACAACCGATGAAACCCAGATTTCCCAATTTCATCAATTCTAAAAAAATTCCGCAAATAAAATTTTCCAATTAAAATAATTCATGAATTTCTCGTTCATTGGCACTAAAAAATCCAGAAAATTCTCAGTATCGCAGTTTCTCTTTTTTTACCACTCATAAAAATAACGAAAATAAATAACAATTCTTGGTTCATAAACACTGATAGTAATAGCCATTAAATTTAATTAAATTATTAACAATTAGAATTCCTCAGACTAATTATTGCATCAGAATTTTTCCTCGAAATCGCATAAAATCAAGAGAAAAACATAATTATTGTTATTATTATTTTTTTCTTTAATGAACTAGATAACGTCATTTCAGAAACAAAAGGGCGTAAGTCCTCTGTCTAAGCATAGCACTTACGCCCTTTTTTTTCTAAGGAATATTGAAAAAAAAAAAAAATTCTCATCAAAAAAAAAATCATAATAATTATATTTTATTTTCCATCATTTTTTTCTATAAAAAAATGAATTTTTTTTTTTTACCTTAGAAACAAAGTGGCTTAAGTGCAATTTATAAGCATTGCACTTACGCCCCTTTGTTTCTCAGGTGACTATATCTGGTCCATTAAAAAAAAAGAAAAATAATAATAATAATATTTTAATTTGTAAAAGTCTGAAAATAAAATAAAGTAATAAAATTTTTTTTTTAAGTATATTTTTTATAAAAAATAATGATAATTATATTTTTCATCTTAGAAACAAAGTGGCGTAAGTCCTATGTTTAAACATAGCACTTACGCCCTTTTGTTCCTAAGAAAATGATATATTTGTAGTAATCCATTGCAATTCTGCACGAGTTGATTATAAACTCGTCAATCTATTAATAGGAGTCACTGTTGAGATGGAATTTGGAGCCAACAGTGGCTTAAAAGACCTTAAGAAGACCAAGTCATTAACAAAATGGCGTCTAACTATGATCGCTTTAATTAATTCAGTAGTGAAAAGGTGAAACAGAAAAATTCAATTTTTTTTTATCATTTGTTTTTTGAAAATATCTCGGAAACTAAGCGAGATAGAGCGATTTTGCCCTAATCTTGGTTTGTAGCTTTTGAAATTCTCTACAAAATGAGATTCGGGCAAAATCGCTCTATCTCGCTTAGTTTCCGAGATATTCTCAAAAAAACGAAAGAAAAAAAAATTGAATTTTTCTGTTTCAATTTTTTAAACTTTAAAAAAAAATTAAATTTTTAAACTTTGATTAATAATTGAAAAATATAAATATCTCGGAAAATAAGCGAGATAGAGCGATTTTGCTAGAATCCTTTTTTGTAGAGAATTTTACGAGTTATAAAAAAGGTATCTACAAAAATTTTCCTATCTCGCTTAGTTTGTGAGATATTCTCAAGGAAAGATTAAAAAAATGATTAATCGTTCTCATTAATAGTAAAACTCATTTTTTTTGTACGTAAGAGACGTCACGTGGCTCTGACCTATAGAGCCGGATTTTGATGAGTCGCGGGTTTTTTGAACCTCCTGAAGGTTAACGTACCGATGAGAAAAACAATTTTATTTTGAAACATCAAAAATTATTCGAAATTGATTTTTGATTGATTTTAAAAGATTAAAAAAAAAATAAAAAAATTATTTTTTATTCAAAAAAATTACTTTTCTACTCCAAAAAAAATTGTTTTTTACTCGAAAAACATGCGTGGGTGTTTTCCAATTAAATTAACTATTCAGGCACATGTAATTCTAGCGATGACGTAAAAGTCAATTTTATTTTCCTCTTTTTTTGGGGAAAAAAAAATTTTAAAAAATGAAATTCACGTTTTTTTAACTAAATTTCATGAATTTTTGAGTTTTTTTTATTTTTACGATGAAAATTATTCAATGGTTTTCTAGGAAATTTGCTTGATACCTTATCGAACGCATCACTGATATATTTATAAAAGTCAATTTTATTTTCCACTTTTTTCGAGAAAAAAAAAATAAAAAATTGAAATTTACATTTTTTAACAGATTTTCACGAGTTTTGGAGTTTTTTCTCTATTTTTTTTTTTTAATAAAAACACATATATATATATAAATAAATAAAAATAAATAAATATATGTTTGTAAAATTCGATTTTATTTTCCTCTTTTTTTTTTTAAAAAAAAGGAAAATTTACGTTTTTAACAAAATTTCATGAATTTTTTACTTCTTTTTTTCTCTTTTTTACGGTGAAAATTGTTGAATGATTTTTTCTAGGTAATCTGCGTGATACCATATCGAAAGCATCACTGATATTTTTATCACCTCCAGTCTCTTATCCGTGGATGGAAAAATAATTTTGAATTACAAAGTCATGAAGATCATACGGGGTCTTTTATTAATTTTAAACTCTACTCATCGCTGCCAAAATTAGTACAAGTGCATTTCTCAAGTTTTTTTCTCTATCGTCCTCTTTTTTTTTCTTTTTTTGTAAAAATAAGAGCTGTGGGTCTGTGCACATGGTTCAGATTACCCTGTCGTAAATAAGACTTATTTTTTTTTCCTCGAGTTTCTAGAAAAAGAGACGAACAGTAAATTCAGTGATAAAACGATGAGAATTGGGTTTTCTGTGGATTTTTTGTGAATATCTCGGAAAATAAGGGAGATAGGGTGATTTTGCCCTGAACTCGTTTTTTCGAGAATTTCAAGAGCTTCAAAAAAGGTGTCTTGATATTTTTTGATAAATTTACTGGTTTCAAAGATATTTCAAAAACATCCGATTTTTTTTTAACATTTCTTCTATGATTTTACATTTTTGCAAATATCTCTGAAACGAGTGGATTTATGGGAAAATATCAAGATAACTTTTTTGTAGCTCTTGAAATTCTCGAAAAAACGAGTTCAGGGCAAAATTGCCCTATCTCGCTTAGTTTCCGAGATATTCTCAAAAAACAATTGCTAAAAAGGCAAATTCTAAAATAAATTCAAAAAATTCAATTTTTTCCTATCAATTTTTCTCAATTATCTTGGAAACTAAGCGAGATATCGAAATTTTCATAGAAATTTTCATTGTAGCCCTCAAAATTCACTAAAAACCGATCCTTGTCCAGAACTGCCCTATCTCGCTTAATTTCCGAGATATTTTCAAAAAAACATCACAAAAAAAAAGAATTTCACAGTAAATCATCGAAATTCCATTTTTTCCATTAATTTTTTCAAATTATTCCAGAAACTAAGCGAGATACCAAAATTTTTGCGGAATCCTTTTTTGTAGCCCTCGAAAATCCCTAAAAAACAATATTCGACCAAAACCGCCCTATCTCGCTTATTTTCCGAGATATCCCAAAAAAACAATTGCCAAAACAACAAATTCCGAAATAAACCCAAAAAATTCAATTTTTTCTATCAGTTTTCCTCGATTATCTCGTAAACAAAGCAAGATATCGAAATTTTCATGGAAACCTCTTTTGTAGCCCTCAAAATTCTCAAAAAAACAACATTCGACCAAAATCGCCCTATCTCGCTTATTTTCCAAAATACTCTCAAAAAACTAAAGAAAAAAGTCCTTAATTCAATTTTACCTCTTCAAAATGAATTTTTTATTTAATTTTTTTAATTAAGCTTCATAATTCTTATTAGCTGCTTCATTCTTTACATAGGTATCATTTTACATATATCTTTATTACTTCATATTAGTAATTTACATTTCTTGAGAAATTTTGATATTGCTCTGATCAAAATGAAATGAAAATAAATTAATTATTATTATTTTTTTAAATAAATTAATTAAATTAATTGAATTAATTGAATCAATTGAATCAAATTAAATCAAATTAATTAATAATTAAATTTTTTTTTCTTCTGATTCTAGTTGGCATCATTGGATGGTCTGCACAGTGGAGTACCAACTCGAACAACTCCAACACTGACTCCAACGACTCTACGTAGTATTGAGCAAACATTTCTCGAATTGACGAGTGAATCAGCATCACACAGTCGTGAAGCTGGCTTTGTACCACCTTTAGTTGAGCCATCTCAGCCAACACCAGCACAAACACAGAATAATTGTGTTGGTCAACAGCAGCATCACAGTACTGTACTACTGGAGAATCAGCAGACAAGACCGATACAACAGGCACGAAGAAACATGGGCGGTAGAAGACCAACTAGAACAATTGGGATTTCCCCAGAGGAAGAGGAGAGACGTCAGGTCAGAAGGGAGAGAAATAAAATGGCTGCTGCCAGATGCCGCAAGCGAAGAATGGACCATACCAATTCCCTTTTAGAGGTAAATTACGTCAGTTAAGACAGAAAATTGAAGGGATTTTGGAGGGGGAGAGAGATAGGGAAATTTTCGTGGAGACCTTTTTTGGAGAGAATTCAATTCTCTACAAAAAAGGTCTCTTGAGATTTTTCTCTAAAGTCATTAGTTTCGGAGATTTTAATGTGATAATGAAAGAAAAATTTGGTAAATTGAGAAATTCATTGATTTTGGGATTTGTGAGGATAGAAAATTAAAGGGATCTTGGAGGGGGAAAGAGATAGGGGAATTCTCGTAGAGACCTTTTTTGTAGAGAATTTAATTCTCTACAAAAAAGGTTTCTAGAGATTTTTCTCTAAAGTCATTAGTTTCGGAGATTTTTATGTGATAATGGAAGGAAAAAATCGATAAATTGAGAAATTGAATGATTTTGGGATTTGTAGGGATAGAAAATTAAAGGGATCTCGGAGAGGGAGAGAGATAGAGGAATTTTTGAGAAAAGGTTTCCTGTAATTTTCCCCTAAAGTCGTTAGTTTCTGAGATTTTTATAAGAGAATAACGAAAAAAAATCAATAAATTGAGAAATTAAATGATTCGGACAGTAAAAAAATAACATCAGTGGAGATAGAATTGTAAAAGGATCTCAGAGAGGAAGAGATATAACAAAATTATTATATAGACCATTTTTGGAGAGAATTTAATTCCCCACAAAAAAGGTTTCTTGAGATTTTCCCCTAAACTCATTATTTTCGAAGATTTTCATTTAAAACAAGTGGATAATAGTATTGCTTTCTAACTGATATAGCTTTTTCTGCTAATACTTTAGCAATATGCTTCCGAATGGAAGTTATTCATTCAATTTGTCAACAATTATCGTATAGTTCTCAAAGGATGTTTCCAACTGATTTTTCAGATATTCTGCAATTGTCTTTTTCGTATTTATCCATTTTTTTACTCATCGATAATCAGATGTTATTCGAATTGGTTGAAGTTATTCGTTCCTTCCTGCTCTCTATTTTCAGAGATCATTTGTTTATGACGATTCGTTTATTACAACTGACTTTTCATTGATACCCAGATGATATAATATATCATTACTCAAGTATTATAATATACTAGCGATAAATGGATTTGGCTTATGAATTCGTCATCTATTCAGAGTAGAGAACTCAATAATGGCTGAAAATAGGAATTTCTCAGGTGGATGTATTTCATGCATTCTTTTCTAATCCTGTGATCTGGCAGAACTATTAGTGATTTCAATCAATGGGACATTCCACTCTCTATTCACTCACAGCCTCAATACCCTCAAAGGCACTGATACAACTTTTTCGGCACCATCATCAAAATATCAAATTTTGAAAAATTCACTAAAACAGCGATAACTCGAGAACTATTCATGCAAATGAGCTCAAAATTGACAGGCATCTAACTGATACAACTCTCGAGATAATATATGAGTATAAATGAAATCAGTTGGATAGTTTCCAGAAATTCCATTAAAAACTGATTTTCAAAAAATGGACATATCTCAAAAAGTACTGATCCGATTCTCTTCAAATGAAGCTTAAAAAATAGAGTTCGTTGAGAGTAAGTTTTCCACAAAATATGAAATTTTTCTACAAAACCGTTTTACAGTAGTTGAGACTTTTATGCACATACAGACACACACACACACACACATACACACACACACACAGACATGCGCTAAAAATGTCATTTTCTCTCTCTCTAGACCATTTTGAGTATCTTCTATTAAAAAAATTGGAATCGAAAATTGTCATGATTACATAGCTTCCATTCGGAAGCAAAAAAACGAAAAGAGGAGAAAAATCTAAAAAATTCCCTAAAAAAAAGATCTTTGTGATTTTTTGAACGAAATAACTCGAAACTGGTGCGAGATATCGAAATTTCCATAAAGACCTTTTTCACCCCCCCCCCCCTCCTCCAAAAAAACATTTCCACAAAAATTCCCCTATTTCTCTCATTTTTCAAGATATCAAAGAAAAAGGAAAACTATTTTAATAAAAAAAAAAAATTAATTAATTAATTCTAATAATCTCTAATTTTTTTAGGAAACCGAGGGCTTGGAACAGAAGAAACAGAGCTTGCAAGACGAGATTCACCAGCTCCAACAGGCAAAAGACGAATTGGAATTTATCCTCGAGGCCCATCGTGCAGTTTGCAGAATACGTCCATCATCTCCAGTTGACGTAAAACCAGCAGTTAAACCCGAATTAAATGAGCAATTTATCGAGCCAACTGAACGTAACACAATAACTCAAAATATTCGTCCAAATCGTCCAAATTCGCTGCCAGTTGGTTTTGAAAATAACAATCGTCCGAATACCCTTAATTTTTCGGAGCCAAAAGAGTATAAAACTGTTGAGACACCAGCATTCATGAAGACAGCCAATGAAGTTGCTGGAGTACCAATAACAACACCATCAAATGGCATTCCCTTCAATTTTGATTCACTTATGGAGGGTGGAACTGGATTAACACCTGTTTCAACACCATTGATACCATCGTGCTCTTCACAACAGAGAAATAATCTTTCAGCAGTTGATCTCAGCTCACCAGATGCAAATCCACCGAAACTCGTGAGCTTGTGACGCCAGGATGATCTCGAGGATGACTCTAATGATGAAGAATTAGAATAAAAATTTTGTATTTTTAACTTAAAAAAAAAGTCATGATTTAAGGAGTTACACTACTGGACATTTTTTTGGTAAATTACGTCAGTTGAGATAGAAAATTAAAGGGATTTTGGAGGGGGAGAGAGATACGGGAATTCTTGTAGAGACCTTTTTTGAAGAGAATTTAATTTCCTACAAAAAAGGTCTCTTGAGATTTTTCTCTAAAGTCATTAGTTTCGGAGATTTCTATGAGAGAATGGAAGAAATATTTGATTAATTGAGAAATTGAATGAGTTTGGGGTTTTGAGAGATAGAAGAATTTTTTTTTTGGCGGGAAAAAAAGGCGGGAAAATAGGCATATTTGGTGCGGGCATTGGGGACATATTTAAGTGTGCAGAAAAAAATTTTCATCGAAAAATATTGAAAAATGTCAATTTGCAGAAGAAAAAGGTGAAAATTGAAATCTAAAAAAAAAAAAAATTGGAATTTTTTGGTGATAAAAAATGTGCAAATGAACTTTTCGATCGAAATTTATATTGCAAAAAAGAGGCACGAATGAGAAAATTTCCCGCCCTTATTCTGGAGGGTTTAAATCATTTTTTAAACCAAAAAAAAATTGAAAATATTGATTTTTTGTAAATTTTAGTAGTGTAACTCCTTAATTTCTTTTTTCAATTGATCTAATTAATATTATTTTTCTACGTCACAGCATCACAAAACAGTTGCCATAAATGTATTTTTTTTTTTGTTTAAAAAACAAAATTCTCTCTTCACTTCTGTTGTAATTCTCATTTTTTAAAGAGAGATTAAAGGGAAATGAATTTGTGGATTTTCAATAAACTTTAAGGATTTATGAAATTTGCGTTTGATTTGTGAAAAAAAAAAAATTGGACACATTTGCATATATTTTTTTTGTTTTTTTAAATGAGGAATTTAAGATTTTCTCTGGATCATTGTTACCAAGAGGAATAAGGATATATTTAATTAAAAAATAAATAAATAAATAAAATTTTTTCGAAGATAAAAGTAATTATCTTTCAGTATTTAGGGAAATGTCGAGATAAATTGAAGATAAATTTATTAAGTCTGAATTTGAGATACATGTGTTATGTGGAGAGCTTTATATTCTGAATTTTTACGATTTTATACGAATTTTTTGAGTGGTAAAATATTTGATAAAAAAAAATGAAAAAAATGAAATAAGAATTATTTTTGAATAATTCAATTTTTTCTTTTCATTGAGTGAAATTTTTTGAAATTACGAAAAAAAAGAAAAAATGTATTTTCAGAGGAAATAATGAAATTCAATTATTTCACTCGATGAAAATGCTTTTTTGAGATAAAAAAAATAATTGTGCCATTTTTTGTGGCTCGTTCAATTAATTTCTAAGAACGAATTATTTGATGGAAATTAGTACCAAAATGATAATAAAAATAGCAGAAATTAAAAAAAAATTGATTTTTGTGATCAAATAAATAATTTCAAAGAAAAAAAATATTTCAAAAATTTGCGCTTTTTTGAATTTTTTACATGTGCGAATTTTTCATTTTTCGAAATAATTTAATTGAAAAAAAAAAGATTTCTGCTATTTTCAGGATCATAAAAAATATTTCTCTTTTCGTCGCATGGCTCCAATTTTAATGAAGTGGTAAAAAGAAATTAATTTGAAAAATAACAATTTTTTTTTAAATTGTTTAATTTTTTTTTACTACTTCAGAGGAAAATGAATATTTTTTTCCATTGCTCAAATTCATTATTGAATTTAAAAGGATAAAACGTATTGAGAGCCTCAATTTCATATAAATTTGATAAAACTCATGAAAATTAAGAAAAAAAAAATTTTGTATAAAAAAAAATTGAAAAAAGAAAAATTGTGAATTTTCAATCCATCCATCTACACAATATTAATATATTATAAAATTAAATTAATGAAAAAAAATTACGAGAAAAATACTATTTTACGATTATTAATGTATGAAAGTAAATGAATTTACATGACTTTAAGTAATATTAATATATTCAGACGCGTTATTTGAATCGTGTTGATATGAATTTCATGATAATTTGTGGAATTATGTGTTTTTTTTTTAATTTTCAATCGATATTCACAATCAACGCTCATTAAAATTTACTCGATGCTAGTTTAAGTCAATTGTAATACACTATGATGCAATATATTTTTGTCTAGGAGAATGAAAAAAAAAACACGAGAATAAAATGCAATTCTACATTTAAAAATGCTTTTTATTGTATTTTTTTACAAGTAATTTTCCTGTTTTTTCATAAAATCTAAAGAGTAATTTATTGTTAATGAAATGTTGCAACAGAAATATTCTTTAAAATATTGAAGAAAAAACAAATAAAAGACGAAAAATGTAGGAAAAAAATTATAAAAATAGGATGAGGCTTTTTTTTTAGACTAACACGAAATAGCGAGATTTTTGTAAACCTTTTAAACTTATTAACGAAAAAAAATAGAGCAAAATCGCCGTATCTCGCTTAGTTTCCGAGATATTTTTTAAAGAAGATTAGAAAAAAATAGACTTTATTTTCTGTCTTTTTTTTCTTTAATTCTGGAGAATTTCAAGAGTTAACGAAAAAAATTGGGGTCAAATCGCCCTATCTCGCTTAATTTCCAAAATATTCTCTAAAGAAAAATGACGAGAAAAAATCTATTTCCTGTCTTTTTTTATTTAATTTTTCATAGAATTTCAAGAGCTATAAAAAAGGATTAGGGCAAAATCGCTCTATCTCGCTTAGTTTCCAAGATATTCTCTCAAGAAAAATCCCAAAAAAATTGACTCTTTTTCCTGTCTTTTTCTTTTCAAATTGATTTTTGGAGAATTTAAAGAGCTACAAAAGAGGATTTGTGCAAAATCGCTTTATCTCGCTTAGTTTCCAAGATTTTTTTAAGAAAAGAAATGTAAAAAAATTGGAATTACGTCTTTTTTTTACCTATTCACTACTGAATTACGCAGATTAACGAATAAATTTAATTATATTTTCTTTATTTCTCCAAAAAAGATTCGAATTTTCGAATTTTCGAATATCCAATTGCCCCAACTTCCGGTTGAAATTCACGTGGATCCGGTAAATTCAAATGAATCTCTGCGTCGACGTCGAACACTGTCTCCTCGATTCTGTCTCTTGACATGTTGATCCACAAGTTTCGTCAGAAAATCTACTGTAAATTACGAAAAAGATTTTATCACAATGGAAATAATAATTCAGGCGTTAACAAAGATAAAAATGCAATTGAGAAAATTAGAAATCTTGGAATTATGGCGCACATTGACGCTGGTACGTAAATGAATGAGAATTTAAGGTTAAGTCGTACAATATACTGTTTAATTTCCCTTATTATAATTTTTATTTCAGAGAATCTGAATCGACCCTCAAAATTATGAAAATTCCTCTTTTTTATAGGAAAAGAAGCAAGTCGATGATAGTATTGCTTTCCAACTGATATAGCTTTTTCTGCTGATATTTTAGCAATATGCTTTCGAATGGAAGTGATACAACTTTTTTCAAACCATCATCAAAATATCAAATTTTGAAGAAATTCATTAAAACGTCAATAACTCGAGATCATGCAAATAAGTTTAAAATTGACAGGCATCTAACTGATACAACTCTCGAGATAATAGGGGAAGGTGGGGCAAAATGGACATGAGGGATAAAATAGACACATCTAAATTTTTAGGCAAATATTATGGAAAACTCTTGAAATTAATAGAAATATTGGTGGTAGATTGTTTTTGATGATTTCATTGGAAAGCTGAGGAAATTTTAGGCGGGAAACAAGTGTCGGAATTAATTTTTTTGAATTATTGGCGATTTTGAGTTTTTTGAGCATTGTAGAGGAGTAAAACTCTTCTTTTTTTTGAAAATTTTCAGTTTTTTGAGAATATCTTTGGTTCTATTTGTCGTAGCGTAAAAATTCCGACAGGAGGTGAATGATGAGATCCTTTGCCATCGATTCATAGAGTTTTCAATTTAAAAATATCGATTTTAAAGGTATTTATGGGGATTTTTGTTGAACAGTTTTGTGAAACAGTTTTTGGCCTATAACTATCCCAAAAATTGACATTTTTGAATTAAAAATCCCATAAATCGATGGGAAATGAGCTCATCTTTCATTTGAGGGCAACCCCGAATTGCTACGATCAATAGAACCAGAGATATTTGCAAAAAACTGGAAATTCTCAAAAAAGGAAAGGCTTCTATCCCTCAAAAATACCGAAAAATATAGAATTTTCAAAAAAAATCGAAAAAAATATATCTGACACTGATTTTTCGGCTAAAATTTCCTCAGCTTTTCAATAGTATCATCAAAAAAAAATCCATCTCTTGCTCCACTCTCCCCTATATGAGTTGAAATAACATCAGTTCAATAGTTTCCAGAAATTCCATTAAAAACTGATTTTCGAAAAATGGACATATCTCAAAAAGTATCGATCGGATTCTCTTCAAAAAAAGCTTAAAAAATAGAGTTCGTCGAGAGGAAGTTTTCCACAAAATATGAAATTTTTCTATAAAACCGTTTTGCTGTAATTGAGACTTTTATGCACACACAGGCATGCGCTAAAAATATAATTTTCCCTCTATTTAGATCATTTTAAGTATCTTCTATTAAAAAAATAAAAATCAAAAAATCTGATGATTACATAGCTTCCATTCGGAAGCAAAAAAATGAGTTTCCTCTTCAGCAATTGAATAATCTTTCTTCTGTAGTCAATTTTCCCCAATCATTTCAGAAACTAAATAGATAGCGCATTTCTTCCCACTCTTTTTTTGTAGCTCTTGAAATTCTGTACAAAAAAGTCATCAGAGCAAAATCGCCTTATCTCGCTTAGTTTCCGAGATATTCTCTAAAAAAGAATGATGAAAAATCAGGCTTCCTCAATTTTTCTCCCTCAAATATCTCTAAAATTAATGGAGATATGGCCCTTTCTTTCCCAAAACCTTTCAAAGCTCTTAAAAATTCAAAAAGAGCGTATCTCCATTATTTCCCAAGATATTTAAAATAACAGCATTAACCCAAATCTCTAATAACAATAATAGTAACAATAACAACAATAATGAAGATAAAGAAGATTATTCAGCAATTAATATAATTAATATATGAAAAACAATAATAATAATAATAATAAAAATAAAGAAAATTATTCACTAATTAATATAATTAATATATGATAATAATAATAATAATAATAATAAAAATAAAGAAAATTATTCACTAATTAATATAATTAATATATGATAATAATAATAATAATAATAATAATAATAATAATAATAATAATAAAAATAAAAATCTTTAAAATTCCCAGGAAAAACAACAACGACCGAAAGAATGTTATTCTACTCCGGCAGCATCTCGAACATGGGTGAAGTCCATCACGGCAACACAGTAACCGACTATATGGAGCAAGAACGCCAACGAGGCATAACAATAGCCTCCGCAGCAGTATCCTTCAACTGGAAGGACTACCGTTTCAACCTGATCGACACTCCCGGTCACATCGACTTCACAATGGGTGTCGAACAGACGTTAGGAGCCCTTGACGGAGGAATAGTGATCCTCGACAGTTCTGCAGGAGTCGAAGCCCAAACTTTAACCGTCTGGCGTCAAGCAGATCGTTACTCGATTCCCCGAATCGTCTACTGCAACAAAATGGACCGAAACGACGCAGATTTCGACATGTGCGTCTCTTCGATTCGTTCAAAATTCTCTGTAACCCCACTTCCGGTTCAATTTCCCGTTAAAAAAGACGCGGTTCTCTCGATAATCGATCTTTTGACCCTCGAAATGATAACATTTGATTCTAACAAACAGGGAACGTCATTCAAACGCGAAAAACTGACGGAAGAGCACGAAAATCTTCTGGAAACTGCGAAAGAACGGCGGAGAAGTCTGACCGACAAATTGTCTGAACTTGACGACAAAATGGCGGAAAAAGTGATTGAACAGGAGTCGCTTGACGAGATAAAGGGGCAGGACCTTTTAGAGTCTTTAAGAAGGACAACATTGGCGCAGAAAGGGGTTCCAGTGCTTCTTGGCAGTTCTTACAAGAACATTGGGGTCCAGATGCTGATGGATGCTGTGATTTTCTACTTGCCATCGCCAAATCTGCACAAAAAAGCGGATTTATACAGTTGTTTTCAGGACTCTTTCTCGGCGAGGGCTTTTAAGGTCGTGCACGACAAGCAGAGAGGACCTATCACCTTCTTCAGGGTGTTTACGGGGAAGTTGACGAAGGGGCAGAAGGTTTATAATGTTCAGAGGGAGAAGAGCGAACAGGGGGGAAGACTCTATTCGGCTTATGCGGATGATTACGAGGAGATTGCGGAGGTGACGGCGGGGAATATTGGGGCGTTGGGGGGTTTGAAGTCGACGGTGACGGGGGATCTACTGGCGGGGAGTGCGGCAGCTGTTGCTAGGGCCCGGGAGAATATGGAGAAGAGGGGGGATTTGGGGGTGGAGGGGAAGAGTCTGTTTGAGGGGTCACGGGTTCCGGATCCTGTCTTTTTCTGCTCGATCGAACCACCCTCGATGAGTTATCAGACGGCTTTGGATGCGGCGCTGGTGGAGCTGGAGCGGGAGGACCCGAGTTTGAGGGTGTCGGTTGACGAGGAGACGGGGCAGACGGTTCTTTCGGGAATGGGGGAGCTGCATATTGATATCATTAAGGTATTAGTGAACTCGAGAAAATATCCTAATATCATACACGATGAAGTTCATTTAGATTTATCAGATAAACCCATAAGGGTCTCTATAAAGTGAGTCTATAGAAATATTTTTTAGGAATCTTGTATGGTAATCCTCTATAGAAATGTCCTAGTCTGTAGAAGGTTTCTATAGACGATTTTTTATATAAATTCATAAAGAATTTATATAAAAAAATAAATATATTAAAAAAAATGAATTTATATTTTTATAATCGTTATATAAAGGTTTTAAAAAAAAACTGATAGAAAATTTCTATAGAAATACTCTATAAAAAGGTTCTAGTCTGTAGAAGGTTTCTATAGACGACTTTTTTGTATAAATCCTTTATATAAAGGTTGTAAAAAATAGCCGATAAAAGATTTCTTTAGAAATACTCTATAGAAATGTTCTATAGAAGATTTCTAGAGAGAATTTTTATACGCACATTCCATCTCCACCTTCATTTCCCTGGATTCAGTATAGGACCACATGAAGCTCTACTCGTATAGAAATAGTTCTTATAGAAACAATAACTATTGGAAATATTTCAATATCATATACGATGAATCTATAGGGGTATAGAATAGGATCTCTATAGAGCGAGTCTATAGAAATATTCTATGGAAATCTTTTGTAGAAGGATTTTAAGGGTGGTTTCCATAGAAATATTCCGCAGAAGGTGTCTATAGACGGTTTCTACATAAATATTCTATAGAAATAGCCGATAGTATTTCCATAGAAATATTCAATAGAAATATCCTATAGAATATTCTATAGAAATATCCTATAGAAATAATCAACCGAAAATTTCTGTCGAAATATGTCGAGGAAATACTTTATAGAAATTCCATAGAAACATAGATTTTCTATAGAAATATGTTCCAAAAATATTCCATAGGAAATTTCCATAGAAATATATGTTGAAGAAATATGCCAGAGAAATATTCTATAGAAAACTTTTTTGAAAATTCCATATGCAAATATTATATGAAGATTTCTATAGGGATATTCTATGGACACATTTTATAGAAGATTTCAATATAAATATTCTATAGAAATCTGTTATAGAAACTCTCCATAAGAATTTTCCATACGCGTTATCTAAATAACAGCTGAAAAAAATTTTCAACTTTGCCCTACAATTTTTCATTTTTTTTCTGTTTTATCGACTCTAATCTGGGATACTACCTTAAGGAGAGAATCAGGAGCGAATACAAGATTGACGTCGATTTGGGACCCCTTCAGATCGCCTATAAAGAGACGATTGAGAAAGGGGTGAAGGACTCTTTCGAGTTGCATCATGTCATTGGGACCAGCAAGCACGATGTCAGCGTCACGATGAGTCTCATTGAGAATTTCGAAGGGGAGGAGGTGCTGGTGCTTGATAGGACGAAGGAGAGCGCTTCTAATCTGGCGGGGGTGCTTCCAAGGTTCTTGGGAGCGGTGAAGCAGGGGATAAACTCGGCGTTCAGTAATGGGCCGAGGCTGGGGTGTCCTGTCATCAATGTGGGGGCGAAGCTGCATTGCCTCGTGGTGGGGAGGGGAACCTCGGAGACCATGGTGTCTTCGGCTGTTTCCCAGTGTCTGAGGAAGGTATGAATGAGGAGGAAGAGGAGGAGGAGGGGGGGGGGATACTGGGGATGAGAAAAGGGGCTTAGCATTTTTTAGGGGGGTTTGCACGGATTCTAAGCGAGATAGCGTAATTTTGCACTTTTTCATTATTTCAAAGAATTTCAAGAGCTAAAAATTAAAGGTTTGAGCCTCTAAAGGATGAAATGACGTCATCTCGCTTAGTTTTCGACATAATCTTTGAAGATGAATAGGAAAACTTGAATTTTGGTGATTTACTTTGGAATTCGAGTTTTTGTCAATAGTTTTTGATGATAATTAATTGAGATTATCATGGAGAATTGGAAGGTTTCGAATTAAAATACCAAAAAATTGTCAATTCGCGATGTTACGCTTATAATTTAAGCTTCTTCAGGCTTTTGAAATTTTCAGTATTTTATTCCAGTCAAATTCATCCTCAATAGATAGATTCATGCAGATAACTGATAAGATTGCACATCGATTTAATACAATAAATGAATACACCTTCAATTATTTTTTGTTACAATATACATATTCATATAATTAATTTAGTGTATAATTAAATGAAGGACTGTTGCCATAGACTGAGATAAAGTTGACAATAATTTGATGTTAATGATTTCAGTAGTGAAGAGGTAAAACAAGATAAGTCTATTTTTTTCTCATTTAGTTGTTTGAAAATACCTTAGAAAATAAGCGAAATAGAGAAATTTTGCCAGAAAAATCTTTTGTAACTCTTGAAATTCTCTACAAAAAAAGATAAATAATATCACCTTATCTCGCTTAGTTTTCGAGATATTTCCTTCCAAATGATCGCAAAGATAAATCGACTTATCCTGTTTTACCTCTTCATCACTGATTTTTCCAATATCCCTCTAATTAATTAGAATAATATCTCAAAGTAATGGAAATGAATCTGATAATTGTTATTTTCAGCTATTGACAGAATCTGGATTGCAGTTGCTGGAGCCCATAATGCAACTGGAGATAGTCACTCCAGAGCAGTATGCATCCAATCTCATCACCGATCTGGCAAAACGTCGTGCTGATATTCAAGAAATAACAGTCAGAAGAAATGACAAAATAATTAGAACATTAACGCCTCTCAGTGAACTCTTGGGTTACGCGACGAAACTAAGAATTTTAACTTCTGGAACTGGAAGTTTTACCCTCGAATTCAATAGCTACAGGAGAATGGGAGCCTTGGAGGAGCAGCAAGCTGTCAAGAGCATAACTGGTTTTTAATCTGAAAAAAAACATAATATAAATTGAAATATTTATTTAGGTAATTAAATGAAAAAAATCGAAAAAAAGTATATTAAAAGTATATTTAAATAAAAATTAAGGTTTGGCGGAGAAATTCGTATGATATTTAACATATAAATATACATTTAGGAAAAGGTGGGGTAAAATGGACACAAGGGGTAAAAGGGGAACTGGTTGATTTTGGTATTTTAATCTAATAAAAATTACGAGAAATGGATGGAAATATTGGAGATGGTTTTTTTTTGATGATTCCATTGGGAAGATGAGGAAATTTTCCATGAAAATCATACGTCAAAAGTTATTTTTTGGAATTTTTCAAAAATTTCATTTTTCGCGCGAGATTTGAAGGTGAAACTCTTCTGTTTTTGAAAAATTTCAGGTTTTCGAGAATATCTCTAGTTCTATTGATTGTAGCGACCTGGGGTTGATCTTAAATGAAAGGTGAGCTCATTTCTCATAGATTTATGGGGTTAAAAAAGAAAAATATTAATTTTTTCAAGTACTTATAAGGCAAAAACTGATTTTTTAGAAAATGACATATGAATATTTGAAAAATTGATTTAAAAAAAATTTGAACCACATAAATCAATGAGAAATGAGTTAATCTTTCATTTGAGATCAACCCCATGTTGCTACGACCAACAGAACTGGAAATATCGCCGAAAAAGTGAATTTTTTTGATTTTCGAAAGAGAAATCTTCAAAACTTGGCCAAAAAAGTAATTTTTTTCAAAAATTAAAAAAAATAAATTGTGACCCATGTTTTCTGTCTAAAATTTCCTCAGCTTTTCAATGGAATCATTAGGAAATTTCAATCTCGAACCGTTCAATTAGAGTGTCCATTTTACCCCATTTTTCACTATATTTATATGATGAATATCACACAAATTTACCACCAAACCTTTCCTTTTGGCTGAATTCGTGTAAAAAAAATCAAAAGAAGTTTCCTAAACAAAAATTCCTCTTTCAAACTTCAAGAAATTCATAAAAATCCCCAAAAATATGGTAAAATTCCAAATATAAACTGTCAAAATCCCGTTGAGAAACCGTTAAAAATCCCCAAAAATTCTCGTAATCGATTCCTCAAACTCCCCATATCCTCAAAACCCCCCAAACCCCTAATTAATTCCCAATTAATCCAATAAATGTGAAAAGAATCCCAAAAAATACGATAAAATCCCCCATATGAACCATAAAAATCCTGTTAAAAAACCGCTAAAAATCCCCAAAAATTCCGTAATTAATCCCTCAACCCTCCCCCCCCCTCCATATGCCCAAAACCCCCTCGAACCCCTAATTATTCCCCAATTAATCCAAAATGTTGAAAAAATTCCCAAAAATACGGTAAAATCTCCGATAAAAACCATAAAAATCCCAACAAAAAACCGCTAAAAATCCCCAAAAATTTTCTTAATCAATCCCTCAACCCTCCCCCACCCCCCATGTGCCCAAAACCCCTCAAACACCTAATTAATACCCAATTAATCCAATAAATCCTAAAAAATCCCCAAAAATACGATGAAATCCCCGATATAAACCATAAAAATCCCATTAAAAAACCGCTAAAAATCCCCAAAAATTTTCTTAATTAATCCCTCAACCCTCCCCCACCCCCCATATGCCCAAACCCCTTCAAACCCCTAATTAATCTCCAATTAATCCAATAACTCCCAAAAATCCCCAAAAATCTCGTAAAAATTTCATAATTTCCCGCCAAATCTCATCAGCCAATGACCTTCCCCGTCTGATTACACGTTTCAACTTCACACCCGCCCCCACTCTCTCCACCCTATCCCCCCAAAATTCCCCAGAATTCCCTAGAAACTACTCCACAAAACCCGCAAATTCTAGGGAAATTAATTATCCTCAAATTTGCCAGTAAAATTCATGGCTTTTTTTATTTTGTCATGACGAAATTTCTTCTTTTTTTTTTTCTCCATCCCGATACGTTTGATCGTGCGGTATACACCTCTCTCTTCGTGTCCACCAATTTCTCACCAAAAATTGCGGATCTGATTTACGTGATTTTTGTGTTTGTTAAATTAAATCCGTAAAATGGCATCACGTGAGTCAACAAAATAATCTGAATTAATTAAAAAAAAATAAATTTCCAATTTACTTGAAATAATTTTTTTTTTTTTTTAATTTTTTTTAATGATTTTTACAAAAAAGAGGAGAATTATTTGAGCATCGATTGTCGTCCACTAGAAATTGACATAACCAAACTTCATTTTATCCAAATTGAGCATGCTTTCGTTTAAAATATAAGAAAAATAAATTATTTTTTAAAATTATTAGAAAAAAAATTAAAATTGATGAAAAAAAATTTGCAATTTTTTTTCATTTTTTACTGATTTTTATCTTTTCCTTATTTTTAGGCAAGAAGGGGAAAAAACCGAAGTTACAGACTATAGCACTGACAGACTTTCTTGCTAATAATGGAGGTGCACCCCCAATTCCATTGAAGACCACCAGTTGGGCTGATGATGTTGAGGATGAACATGGTACGATGAAAGATTTATGAAAATTTCGAGATTTTTAAAAAAAAATTGATATTATTTTATCATAAATTTTTTTCAAAATATGTGGATAAATAATGGAGATACGCCCGTTTTGTTTCAAGGTGTAGATAATTTTGTATTTGTAGAGAATTTTAAGAGCTCCAAAAAAGGATTCGTACAAAATCGCTCTATCTCGCTTATTTTCCGAGTTATTTAAAAAAAAAAGATTTAAAAATCCAGTCGTGAAACGAAAAAAAAATAATTCAATTTTTATCTGTTCGTTTTTTGAGGATATCTCGGTGAATAATGGAGATACGCCCTTTTTGCCCTGAAATGGTTTTGTAGAGAATTCCAGGAGTTACAAGAAAGGATTCGGACAAAATCGCTCTACCTCGCTTATTTTCCGAGTTATTAAAAAAAAAAGAGTCGAAATTTCAGTCGTGAAACGAAAAAAAAATAATTCAATTTTTGTTTGTTCATTTTTTGAGAATATTTCGGTAAATAATGGAGATACGTCCTTTTTGCCCTGAACTGATTTTGTAGAGAATTTTAAGAGCTACAAAAAAGGACTCGGGCAAAATCGCCCTATCTCGCTTAGTTTCCGAGATATTTGGAGTAAAAACTACAAAATTCGGTTTTGATGAACTAAAAGAGAATAATTCAAGTTTTTCGAGAATATTTCGGAAAATAAGCGAGATAGAGCGATTTTGTGGATGTAGAGAATTTCGAGAGTCCAAAAAAGGGCAAAAGTGTTCTATCTCGCTTATTCTCCGAATTATTAAAAAAAAAAGTCGAAAATTCAGTCGTGAAACGAAAAAAATAAAAATAATGCAATTTTTTTTAAACTTTTGTTTTGAGAATATCTCGTTAAATAATGGAGATACGCCCTTTTTGCCCTGGAATGATTTTGTAGAGAATTTTAAGAGCTACAAAAAAGGATTCGTATAAAATTGCCCTATCTCGCTTAGTTTCCGAAATTTTTCGTTTTTTTTTCAAAAAATGATTCGGAAAAATAGAATTTTTCTGATTTACTCCAGAATTTAATTTTTCCAATTGTGTTTTCGAGAATAGCTTGGAAACTAAGCGAGATAGAGTGACTTTATCCTCATCCTATTTTGTAGCTCTAAAAAATCTCTACAAAACCATTTCAGGATAAAAAGGGCGTATCTCCATTAATTTCCGAGATACTCTCAAAAAATGAATGATAAAAAACAGTTTTTAACGACTTTTTTTTTTATTGAATTCCTCAAATGGATTATCTAACAATATTTATTGATATTCTTATGATAAAAGCGTGTCTAAGACTAGGGAAAATGATTAGAAAGTCCATGCTATCTCTCATTTCATGAAAAAAACTTGTAAATATCGTTAAACCCTCAGAATATTCACATTTTCGCTTCATTAAGATGTAAATTAATTAAAAGCTATCGAAAAAATTACAGAACAGCTAATAAACCCGAAGAATGAATTTCCAAGGTTTGAATTTAGAAAGAAATAAATTTAAAAAAAATATAGTTTCTCGCCAAATTGATGTTCCTTTAGATAAATGTTCGTTCAAATAAATTTTTAAACGATTTCGTATTTATTTAAATGTATTTAATTAACTTGCAATGTTGTTGGTTCGCAGCATAAACTGGTTTAGAATTAATTTGACAAGATACTGATAATGTCGAGAGCTTGAAAAAGCTCAAAATGTAAATTATAGGGGAAGATGGGGCAAAATGGACATCAGGGGTAAAATGGACACATCTAAATTTTTAGGCAAATATTATGGAAAACTCTTGAAATTAATAGAAATATTGGCGGTGGATTGTTTTTGATGATTTCATTGGAAAGCTGAGGAAATTTTAGGCGGGAAACAAGTGCAGGAATTAATTTTTTTGAATTTTTGGCGATTTTAACTTTTTTGAGCATTTTAGAGGAGTAAAACTCTTCTTTTTTTTGAAAATTTTCAGTTTTTTGAGAATATCTTTGGTTCTATTTGTCGTAGCGTGAAAATTCCGATTGGAGGTGAAAGGTGAGATCATTTGCTATCGATTCATAGGGTTTTCAATTCAGAAATATCGATTTTTAAGGTATTTATGGGCATTTTTGTGGAACAGTTTTGTGAAACAGTTTTTGGCCTATAACTATTCCAAAGATTGACATTTTTGAATTCAAAACCCCATAAATCGATGGGAAATGAGCTCACCTTTCATATGAGACCAACCGCAAATTGCTACGACCAATAGAACCAGAGATATTTGCAAAAAACTGAAAATTTTCCAAAAAGCAAAGGCTTTACCCCTCAAAAATGCCGAAAAAAATCGAATTTTCAAAAAATTCGAAAAAAATATATCTGACACCTACTTTCCAGCTAAAATTTTCCCAGCTTTTCGATAGAATCAACAAAAAAAATCCATCTCTAGCCGTTTCATTACAGTGTCCATTTTGCCCCACTCTCCCCTAAGCGAAACGTCGTGAATTGACGACTTTTTAGTAGGGATGTGCGAATAGTGTTCGAATCGAACTTACTATTATGTGCAAATTTCGAATCGAATAATTCGAAAATTCGAATTATTCGAAATTATTCAAAAATATTAGAATTATTTGAAATTTTTGGAATAATTCGAAACTTTTCGAATTATTCGAGAATTTCGAATTATTCGAAAATTCAAATTGTTCGAAAATTCGAATTATTCCAAAATTCGAACTATTCAAAAATTTGAATTATTCAAAAAAATTCGAATTATTCGAATTATTCGAAAATTCGAATTACTCGAAAATTCTAATTATTCGAAAATTCGAAAATTCGAATTATTCAAAAAAAAACGAATTATTCGAAAAAATGCGAATAATTCGAAAATTCGAATTATTCGATTCAAATTTCGAATCGAATATTAATATTCGATTCGGTACGAATAATTCGTGGATTCAAATTATTCGCACAGCCCTACTTTTTAGTATTGTTTAAAAAAAAAACCTTCCAATTCCCATGATACTTTTACACCACTGTAAAACTTTAAAAAGAGGCGTTTTTTGGCAATTTTTTTTCTATAGAAAAAGTGGCAATAAAATAATGATATTTGAGGGAGTGATTGAGCATATATTTGAGTCTTCAGAAAAAAAAATCATCAAAAAATATCAAAAAATGACGACACAAGAGCCATTCTTGCGAGGCCCCTCGAATTCAGTAGTGAAGAGGTAAAACAGGATAAATCGACTTATCTTTGAGGTCATTTTGAAGGAAATATCTCGGAAATTAAGCGAGATAAGGTGATATTACTCGTCTGTTTTTGTAGAGAATTTCAAGAGTTACAAAAGAGTTTTATGGCAAAATTGCTCTTTCTCGGTTATTTTCTAAGGTATTTTCAAAAAACTTGATGAGAAAAAAAGAGACTTATCTTCTTTTACCTCTTCACTACTGAATTTAAAACACTCTGTGGCACGCAGTGTAACTGGTGAAAATTTCAATTGAAAAAAAAAACGAAATTGGCTCAGTCTAGATACATATAGCTACGGAAATACGTAGGGGATTTCAAAAATATTGTTTTTTGTGTAATTGGTGACCATTTGAATGAAAAAATTCAAATTTCGGCCAAAAAACCAGCAATTTTTTATTAATAAAAAATGTGCAAATCATTTTTTTGAAAATCCCCTACGTGTTGCTGTTCGAAATATTGTTTTCAAGATGCTGTGAGAAATTCAAATGAAAATAATGAAAATTATTGGAGTTATGCTGCGTGCAAATTTGAAAAATCATGTTTCGAGAAAAACACGATTGAAGTTTTGACTTGGGCTATGAATATGAAGAAATGTCTCGGGAAAAATTCAAAATTTTCATGTGAAAAAATGGGTTTCAGGTGATAACTTTGTTTGCCCCTATTCTGGAAGGCCCAAAGTAATTTTTAAATTAACATGAAAATGAATCCGTTAAATCATTATTAAATTTTTTTCAAATTTTGCAGAAGGTGCATACATGTCAAGAAGCTCCAAGGAACCAATTGTCCTACCAACAGCACCAAGAGCAGCACGTGGACCAGGTGGTGATTATGAAAATATACCAACTAGTCCACCGTTTGTGGCATTTGTATCAAATTTGCCTTATGATGTCGTTGAAGACGATCTTGCTGATTTTTTCGCTGAAATGCAGGTACAATATTACTCAATAATTTTTCATTTTCTTTTTTTTTAAAGATGTTTTGGAGAACATTAGCTCTACGAAGTTCCACATTGAATCTTTTCTTGTAAATAATTTAAATTCAAGACTAATTCAAGGATGTTCTATACCTACCGTAAGCGGGGGTTGTGCGGCATGAGAGGGGCAGTGATTTCGTCAGTGTTCCAATCCCTGAACATGAAATAATGATTTTTTAAATTCCTCATTAAAATGATTTTCAGGGAATTATGGAACGCTGTCAGTGTTCAAATATTATATTATTATCATTACATTTCATAGATATTTTTTTTATCCTTTATTTAATTAGTTTGAGAATTATTTGGAAAAAAGCGTTGAATTCTAGGGAATTCTGGCGACACAAGTTGGCAGCACTTACGCGAAATCGACAATTTTTCAAGCATTTTAATTAATTTTAATGCCAATTATTGACCCAATCGTTGTATAAAAATGAACAAATTGTGCGGGGGATTATTTCTCACCTATATCCGAAGTTTCACCAAATTTGAACAATTTTTTGAAAAGTTTCTTAAGCTTTTGTGAATTTTCCATAAGAATCATGTTAAAAATGGTTATTAAAAAATTTATAACTTCTAAACCAGGTATGAAAAAAATCCAAAATTTTGCATACGGTTTTTTTATGATTTGGAGAACCTTGGAAAAAAATTTCAATGAAATCGTACATTTTTAAATTTTGATAAAATACCTGTAGAACATCCTTAATAGAGAAGAGGTGAATATCGATGAAGCTAGCCGTAAAAATATCCGTGAAATTTTCGCGTATTTGGGCCTCATAAGAAATAAAACAGAATAAATTTTATTTTTATAGAATTTTCTTTTTAGTCAATATTTCAGAAATTAGGTGAGACAGGGTGATTTTGCTTCTTCTTTTTTTTTCGTAGAGAATTTCAAGAGTCAAATTGCTCTATCTCGCTTAGTTTCCGAGATTTCCCCAATAAATATCGAGAAAAAAAATTCATACTTGTTTTACACGTTCATTATTAAGTTTTGGCATTTTTTTTTTCGTGACTATTTTGGAAAATAAGCCTGATTAGGAAGAAAATTAGAACAGAATCGCTCTATCTCTCTTAGTTTCCGAGAAAATGTCAAGAAAAAAAATGAACTCATCCTATTCTACCTCGTCTCTATTGAATCCATAAATTATCAAAAAAATATGAAGAAAATTTCCCAAATTTTTATCCATTTTCTTCATGATAATCACAATTTTTCGAAAATTTCAATCAAAAAATCCCAATAATTTCCTTTTGCTTTCGAGTGGAAGCTATGCAATCATCAGAATTTTCGATTGGAATTTTTTTAAATAGAAAATACTTAAAATATCATGAAAATTTAGAAAATTCTGAAAAATCTCTAATATTACAGTAAAACTGATTTTCGAAATGTATATGGACAAAGGAAAGTTGTCAGAGTTTAATTTGAGAAATTATCAGAAAAATTTTCGAAAAAATTTTTATAAAAGTTTTATGAAAGTTTTATAAAAGTTTCATGAAAATATCATAAAAATTTAGAAAATTCTGAAAAATCTCAAATAGGGGTGTGCGAATAATTCGAATCCACGAATTATTCGTACCGAATCGAATATTAATATTTGATTCGAAATTTGAATCAAATAATTCGAATTTTCGAATTATTCAATTTTTTTCGAATAATTCGAATTTTTTTGAATAATTCGAATTTCCTTGAATAATTCGAATTTTCGAATAATTCGAATTTTCGAATAATTCGAATTTCCTTGAATAATTTGAATTTTCGAAATTTCGAATTTTCGAACAATTCGAATTTTCGAATAATTCGATTTTTCGAATAATTCGAATTTTTTTGAATAATTCGAATTTTCTTGAATAATTCGAATTTTCGAATTTTCGAATAATTCGAACTTCTCGAATCATTCGAAAATTTTCGAATTATTCCAAAAATTCTAAATATTCCAAATAATTCTAATATTTTCGAATAATTCGAATTTTCGAATTATTCGATTCGAAATTTGAATCGAATAGTAATATTCGATTCGATTCAAACACCTAATCCCTAATCTCAAATGTTACAGTAAAACTGATTTTTTTTTTTTTTTCAAAACGAATTTTTCAAAATTTGATATTTCGATAATGGTTTGAAAAAAGTTGTATGACTTCCATTCGAAAGCATATTGCTAAAGTATCAGTAGAGAAAGCTGTATCAGTTTGAAAGCAGTACTATAATCCACTTGTTTGTTTCAAAAAAAAATGTTCACAGGTATCAAACGTACGTCTTCCAAAGGACTCAACAAAACTACGTGGCTATGGTTACGTAGAATTTGATGATCGTGCAAGTTTGATTGAAGCACTCAATATGTCGAATACATTGATTAAAACACGACGTGTTCGTATTGAAGTATCAAATTCAAGTAATGACGAGCGTAGAGGTGGTAAAATGGGAATGGGACGTGATAATCGTCGTGATGGTTACGATGATCCTGAGCGTACATCTGGTGATTGGCGTTCAAGGCCAAGGGAGGAGCCAAGTGGTGAACGTGACGATCGTTTTCGCAGTCGTGGAGGCTTTGATAATCGCGACAGACGAGAAGATCGCGAGGGAAGTGAAACTGATAACAAGCCTGGAGGCTGGAGAGAGGGAGAACGCAATACGTCGTCGTTTGGAGAGAGGAGAACATTCAGGGATGATAATAGAAGAGGGGGAGGAGGGGGATTCAGGGATGATGACAGAAGAGGGGGAGGTGGAGGTTTCAGGGATGATGATAGAAGAGGATTCAGGGATGATGATAGAAGAGGGGGAGGAGGGGGATTCAGGGATGATGATCGGAGGGGATTCAGGGATGACGACAGGAGGGAGGAGAAGGAACGTGATTGGTCACGTGAGACTAATACTGGGGGATTGCCACCACCAAGGCGCAATGATCGAGAACGCGATGATGGTGAGTTTATTATGATATTATAGCACTTAGAAATGCAATTAATTAAGTGCTGTGTATAAATATAGCACTTAGAAACGAAGATGACTCAAGTGCTGTATATGAGAATGGAACTTGGAAACAAAATGATTTAAGTGCTGTGTATAAGCACAGCGCTTAGAAACAAAATGGCTCAAGTTCTATATATGAGGATAGCACTTAGAAACAAAGTGGCTCAAGTTCCATATATGAGGATAGCACTTAGAAACAAAGTGGCATAAGTGCTGTATATGAACATAGCACTTAGAAACAAAGTGGCATAAGTTCTATATATGTGAACATAGCACTTGGAAACTAAGCGCCCTAAGTGCTGTATATGAACATAGCACTTAAAAACAAAAATGGCTCAAGTGATGTATATGAGAATAGCACTTAGACCCAACGATGATTTAAGTGCTGTATATGAGTATAGAACTTGGAAACAAAATGGCTTAAGTTCTATATATGAAAATAGCACTTAGAATCAAAGTGACATAAATGCTGTTTATGTGCATAAAATTTTCAAACGAAGTGGCATAAGTGCTGTGCCTGAACATAGCACTTAGAAACAAAGTGGCATAGGTGCTATATATATGAACATAGCACTTGGAAACTAAGTGGCGTAAGTGCTGTGTATACGCATAGCACTTAGACTCAAAATGGCATAAATGATGTATATGAGCATAGCACTTAGAAACAAAGTGGCGAAAGTGCTATGTATAAGTATAGCACTTACACCACTTTGTTTCTAAGATGACGATATGATATTGAATATAGCAGACATCTGTCAATTTCCAGTTTTTTTTTTTTTTTCCAACACATAAATTATTAGAAAGAAAATTAAAAATATGCAGCATGTAGTAAATTTGAAAAACTATAAGTGCAAATTTTTTAAATATTTTTTTTATAAATAATTTATTTGCTTTGAAAAAATACAAAAATGGTCAGATTCGGTTCTTTCTATGTAGAATATCTCGGAAAGTAAAGGAGATAGGGCAGTTTGGGTGAAATGCTTCTTTGTAGGGAATTTCCAGAGCTACAAAAAAGGATTCAAGTAAAATTGCCCTATTTCGCTTAGTTTCCGAGATACTTTTAAGAAACTCATAAACAACACAATTTCGCGATTAAAACGTAAAATTTCCCTGATCACATTTTTGTGTTTCATTGAAATAAAAAAATTATTATTATTATTATTCCAGCACCAAGTAGTGAGCCACGTACACGACCAGCACTGAATCTACTTCCACGCACCAAGCCAATTGAAGCAGCTGCCGTCAAAGAGGAAATCAAAGGAGAGCCAAAAGAAGATGAAGCTGAAGAAACTAAAGCAATTAAAGAAACTAAAGAGCCTAAAGCCAATATATTTGGAGCTGCTAAACCAGTTGATACAGCTGCTAAAGAACGTGAAATTGAGGAACGTCTTGCTAAAACTCAAGCTGAAAAAGCAAAATCAGAGGATGGGTAAAAAATTTCTCAACATTTTTCCAAAGAATGAAAAAAATTAAATTTTGAAAAAAACATTAATTTTATTTTGTCACTAGTTTTTTTTCAATATCTCGGAAACTAAGCGAGATAAGGCGATTTTACCCGAATCCTTTTTTGTAGAGAATTTCAAGAGCTACAAAAAAGTATTGAGGTAAAGTCGCTCTATCTCGCTTAGTTTCCGAGATATACTCAAAAAACTGATAGAAAAAAATCGATTTTTATTAGTATTTTTATTTTTTTCAGAAATTCAATTAATTACAGTCGTTCCATTGATTTATCGATTATTTTTTTTGCAGAAAATCCGAGGGAACCTGGCTGAAGCGCAATGGGGTAAAGTGATTAAAATATTGTTTTTAATGAAATTATCTAATTTTAATTACAGTAATTATTATTTTTTATTTCAATTTTGTTAATTTCCTTTTTTTTCTTTTTTTAAAGGAGGGACGTTCTGATCGTGAAAAAGAGAAGCCAAGAGCACCAGCATGGCGATCCGACGAAGATAGAGGTAGGCACATGGAAAGACGCCAAGTACCTCGCGGTCCGATCTCTGGTCGTTCCGGTGAGCTATCACCTGTATTCTTCATTGATGTTTTTTTTCTCGTATATAAAAATTAGTAGTGAAAGAGTGGAATAGCAAAAATCAACGTCTTTGTGATTATTCTCAGTGGAATATCTTGGAAATTAAGCGAGATAGGGCAATTTTATCTGAATTCTTGTCTCTAAAAAAAAATTGAAGGTTTCTACAAAAATTTTGCTATCTCTTTTCGTTTTTTAGATATTCTCTTAGAAAAAAATTGAGTTTTACTATTTATGTTTTTTGTTATTCATTTTCTGAGAATATCTAGGAAACTAAACGAGATAAAGTAATTTTGCGTAAATCTCGTTTTGCCCTATCTCGCTTAGTTTCCGGAATTTTTAAGAAAAATGCTAGGGGTGTGCGAATAGTGTTCGAATCGAATCGAATCGAATTTAACTAATTCGAATCGAATAATTCGAAAATTCGAATTATTCGAAATTATTCAAATTATTCGAAAATATTAGAATTATTTGAAATTTTTGGAATAATTCGAAAATTTTCGAATTATTCGAAAATTCGAATTATTCGAAAATTCGAATTATTCGAAAATTCAAATTATTCGAACATTCGAATTGTTCAAAAATTCGAATTGTTCAAAAATTCGAATTATTCAAAAATTTGAATTGTTCGAAAATTCGAATTATTCGAAAACTCAAATTATTCAAGGAAATTCGAATTATAGAAAAATTTGAATTATTCCAAAAAAATCGAATTATTCGAAAAAATTCGAATAATTCGAAATATTCGACAATTCGAATTATTCGATTCAAATTTCGAATCGAATGTTAATATTCGATTCGGTATGAATAATTCGCGGATTTGAATTATTCGGATACTTCGAATTATTTGAATACTTAAAATTATTCGAATTATTCGAATTATTTGAATTATTTGAATAATTCGAATACTTCGAATTATTCGAATTATTTGAATAATTCGAATACTTTGAATTATTCGAATATTTTGAATTATTCGAATATGTCGAATATTTCGAATCGAATTTGATTCGAATTATTCGAATTCAATTCGAGGTGAATTATCCGAAATTTCGAATATTCGCACACCCCTAAAAAATGCACCTTTTTTCTCTATTCACTACTCACTTATTTATCGTAAACTTGGTGATAAAGTGGCCTAAGTTCTATGTATGAATATAGGACTTACGCCCCTTTGACTCTAAAGTGACGATATATCTTCACTATAAGAGGGAATAATTCTAATCACTGTAATTCATTTTATGCAAGATCGTGGAGACTCAAGAGGCGACTCCAGAGGTCCACCACCCTCTCGACCTGCTGTAGGAAGTTCACGCAGTGGAAAATACGAAGCACGTGGTCCACCAGAAAAGTAATAATTATCTCATTATCTTCTTTTAAATAATTCATTAAATTTATTTGAAATTTTTTTCGTAATTAACGTAATTTTTCCTTTAATTCTGCAGGGAACGCAGAGAAAAAGAGAAGGAACGTGAGCGTGACGTCAAAGATGATCCGCCAATGCCAAAAGCAACTGATGAGCAAGCTCCGGTAAATGAAAAAAAAATTTCTAGCTATAAAAAAATAGAAAAAAAAGATGAGGGCAAAAAAGGCGTATCTCCATTCGTTTCCAAGAAATTTCTTTAAAAAAAAGGAATTTCGTCATTCGTTTTTGGGGAATATTTTGGAAAATAAGCGAGATACGCCTTTTTTTCATAATCCTTTTTTTTACAGAATTTCAAGAGCTCCAAAAAAGGAATAGGGCGAAAAAGGCGTATCTCCTTTAGTTTCCGGGATATTTAAAAAAAATGAACAAGAAAGTTGATTTTTTGCTAATAGCTCAGAAAATAATGGAGATACGCCCTTTTTGTGCCACTCTTCTTTTATAGAGGATATCAAGAGTTAAAAAACAATATTAAGGCAAAATCGCCCCATCTCGCTTAGTTTCCGAGTCATTATTCTAAAAAAAACTGGAAAAAATTGATTCATTCGTTTTTCCCTCTTCACTATTTCCATCTCTTCTCCCCCAGATATCTCGGAAGATAAGTGAGATAGCACGATTTTACCGGAATCCTTTTTTATCGAGAATTTCAAGAGCTACAAAAAAGAATTCCACCAAAATCGCCTCATCTCTCTTAATTTCCGAGATATCTTTCAAAAACAAAATAAATGCAATTTATCCTCTTTCATTTATTCTAAAAATCTATTTTTTTTTTTTGCAGAATTTCGTGGCTTCCAATAAGTACTCAATGCTGAATGAGGACGCGGACACAGACACAAATGACGACTAGTTGTGCTCAAAAATCCCTGAAATCTTGAATCAGAAAGAAATTTTTTATTTTTTTTTTCTTATGAAAAAGAAGAAAAAAATTGATTAAAAGAAGAAAAAAAAATGAACTCAATTATAAATTTTGTGCCACCTCGCATCGATGATCCAATAATTCGGTGAAAAAAGGAGAAAAAAAAAACAATTAAAAATAAATAATAATTTCTTAATTTTCTCGCTTGTCATAAACGCAATGATCAACCAATTAGACCACTCAATGAAGAAGAAAAAAAGCGCAATATTTAAAAAAAAAACGAATCATCCCTTTTTTTTCCATCTGTTTTATTATCAGTTTTTCCCCAATTTGTATTTAAAGAATGAAAAAAAAAAAAAAAAAAAAAAAAATTTGCAACATTGAATTGATAAATTGTTCTTGTAACTATTCTATTGCTTCATTTGTATTCACAAATTGTGATCAATTGACCACAATTCGCTAATTTATAAGAAAGAAAAAAAAAACAAAGAAAAAAAAAATTACAGAAGTGAAAAAAAAAATAGTTTAAAAAATAAGGAATGAAAATTTTGGGGTAATAATAATTGAAAAAAAAAAAAAACAACAAAACTTTATACTTTATCTAATGTACAGTGGCTTTGAAAAAATAATTGTACAATAATGTGACTTGTATTAATTGTAATATAACGAAAAAAATAAGAAAACCTGATTATTGTCATAATAACATTGAAAAAAAAAAACAAAAAAAAAAGGAATAATGAGGTAAGGAGAACGATGCTGCATTGGTCAAGTGAAATTTTCCAAATTTTTCGTGAAAAATGAGAATTCTGCGTTATTTAGAAGGGAATAATCACTTGTGGAATCTAGTGTACATTAAAATCAGAAATCTTACGAGAATTTTAGAATTTTTTGAAAGATTTTTGAAATTTTTGAATTTTTAAAATCTCATAAAATCTGGAAATAAATTTTGAAATCACGAAGAAACTAGGAAATCCCATGGAAATTTCATGAAATCTTCGAAATTTGTGGAGTCTTTGAAATTTCATCTAAAATAAATAGTGACAATGTATGAAAAATCGATTTGAGAATTTGAAAAAAGTCATAGAAAATTTTGAGATATTTACATGGCAATACGAAAGAATAAATTAGGAGTGTGCGAATAATTCGAATCCACGAATTATTTGTACCGAATCGAATATTAATATTTGATTCGAAATTTGAATCAAATAATTCGAATTGTCGAATATTTCGAATTTTCGAATTATTCGAATTTTCGAATTATTCGAATTTTCGAATCATTCGAATTTTTTCGAATAATTCGATTTTTTTTGAATAATAATTCAAATTTTTGAATAATTCGAATTTTCGAATAATTCGAATTTTCGAACAATTCGAATTTTCGAACAATTCGAATTTTCGAACAATTCGAATTTCCGAATAATTTGAACTTCTCGAATTATTCCAAAAATTTCAAATAATTCTAATATTTTCGAATAATTTGAATAATTCGAATAATTTCGAATAATTCGAATTTCCGAATAATTCGAATTTTCGAATAATTCGAATTTTTGAACAATTCGAATTTTCGAATAATTCGAATTTTCGAATAATTCGAATTTTCGAATAATTCGAATTTTCGAGTAATTCGAATTTTCGAATAATTTGAACTTTCGAATAATTCGAAATTTTTTAAATAATTCAAATTTTTGAATAATTCGAATTTTTGAATAATTCGAACTTTCGAACAATTCTAATTTTCGAACAATTCGAATTTTCGAATTTTTGAATAATTCGAACTTCTCGAATAATTCGAAAATTTTCGAATTATTCCAAAAATTTCAAATAATTCTAATATTTTCGAATAATTCGAATTATTCGATTCGATTCAATCACTATTCGCACACCCCTAGAATAAACCTCAGAGGTATTAGTAGATATAAAGAGACTTTTGTTGAACATTATTTCAATCAAATTTTTATTATCTCATTTTTTATAAATCTTTGTTATTGCCATGAAATCTTGAAATCTCTTGGTATTTCCTGAAATCTCTTGAATTCTCATAGAAATCTATGGAATCATCAGAAATCCGTTCGATTTTCCCAGATTTCGCGAAATTTCATGAATCTTCATGAAATCTGCGGAGAATTCGAGAATATTTGAATTTTTGCAATTTGAAGTTTAGTGTACACAGATTTTAGGAGTGATTAGCCCCTCGATTATTCGTGATAATTTGAATTAATCAGTCAATGAACGTTTCTTATCAATTTTTTTTCGCTTCTAGGGAATGAATTACGTTCATTTGCAAAATTCGAATGAGTAAACTAGAAAAAAATATATATAGTGATATGTTTTAAAGGCTCTACATGTTTTTCAAAATAATCGTAATATACGAATTTTCTAATAACTCAATTTTTTTTTTTTTTTCATAAATTAATATAATGAGTTTTGATTTTAAAAATCTTTTGCAATTAATAAAACGTGAATTTTCAGAGATTTTTTCATTTTTTCGTATTTGCTTCTTTTTTTGCGGTGAAAAATTCATTTTTTCCCGCATTTTTTATTTGCTCTGTCGATAATGCAGATTTGGATCTCACCAAAATGGCGGACTTCCTGTGTAACTCGTGTTGAAAAAGCGCGGGAATGAAAATTTTGTGCTCAATCCATTTTTCGGAGGAGAAAAATGCTCTGAATAAATCAAATAAATTCAGTTTCATTAATATTTTTGTGATTTTTCTTCGTAATTATGATTTTTCATTGATTATAGGTATCGTATCAATTAAATTCAGTCGTTTGATGACGATAATCATGAAGTTATAATGTTTTTTTTATTTCAAATTATAGGTTAGACTGCGAAAAAGTTGCTTTTGGAGTTTGAAAAATTACTGAAAAAGAATTTATTTTGAAAATTAATTTTTAAAAATTAAAACAATAATGGCCGATGATAAAATGATAAAAAATGTGCAGAGCACATTTTCCATGTATGGATTTGTAATTACGAGGTAAATCATCTAAATATTCGATTTTTTCATTTTTTTTACATAGAATTTAGTAAAAAAAAATATTTAGAAATTCTGTTTTACTTCTTTTTTTAATAGAAATAAGACTAGAGTAAAAAATCAGTTTTATTTTAATATTTGAGATTTTTTTCGATTTTTTTCAAATTTTTGAAATTTTGAAAATTTTTCGAAATTTTCTCAAATTAAACTCCAGCAACCTTCCTTTGCCAATATACATTTCAAAAATCAGTTTTATTCTAATATTTGAGATTTTTTTCGTTTTTTTTTTCAAATTTTATCAAATTTTTCTGAATTTTTTTAAAAATTTTCTGAATTTTTTCAAATTTTTTTGAATTTTTGAAATTTTGAATAAACTCAATGCTTTGGAATTTTTTTTTCAGAGTCAGGCTTTTCAAAAAAAAAATTTTTTAAAATTCCACAATACTTTGAACATGTTGGAGTATGTTCTCAATTTTTTTCAGATTTTTTCAGAAAGTCCTTGACTTAGAAAAAAAATTCCTGGGTCATTTTGCCTCAAAGTTTATTTATCTCGAGGGGCGAATCACTCCTAAAATCTGTGTGCACTAAACTTCAAATTGCAAAAATTCAAAGATTCTCAAATTCTCCACAGACTTCATGAAGATTCATGAAATTTCGCGAAATCTGGGAAAATTGAACGGATTTCTGATGATTTCATAGATTTCTATGAGAATTCAAGAGATTTCAGGAAATACCAAGAGATTTCAAGATTTCATGGCAATAACAAAGATTTATAAAAAATCAGATAATAAAAATTTGATTAAAATAATGTTCAACAAAATTCTCTTTATATCCACTAATACCTCCGAGGTTTATTCTTTCGTATCGCCATGTAAATATCTCAAAATTTTCTATGACTTTTCTCAAATTCTCAAATCGATTTTTCATACATTGTCACTATTTATTTTAGATGAAATTTCAAAGACTCCACAAATTTCGAAGATTTCATGAAAATTCCATGGGATTTCTCTAGTTTATTCGTGATTTCAAAACTTATTTCCAGATTTTATAAGATTTCAAAAATTCAAAAATTTTAAGAATCTTCTAAAGAATTCTGGAATTTTCATGAAATTTATGATTTTAATGTACACTAGATTTCACAAGTGATTACGCCCTAGATAAATTACTTAATTTCTTGATTAATTTTGGAAACGAGGAAAATGAGGTGATTCTAAGGTTTCAGAGTTTCTTAAAGATATCTCTGAAAATATTGAATTGAGAAAAAATAGCAAGAGACCTTTTTTATGGAGAATTTAATTTTCCACAAAAAAAGACTCTTGTTATTTTTCCCTAAAATCAATAGTTCCGGAAATATACAGTAAATCGTTACTGTAGATCTGATTTTTAAAGTCTGCAGTGATTAATGTTTAATCAATTAAAAAAAAAAATTAAAAATTAATGTTTATCGTTCAATATTTAATGTTCCATGTTTATTCTCAAAACTTCAGGGCTAATGAGCCCATCACAATTAATCCAGTAAATTGCATAAATATAAGTTGAAAATCATAATACCAAAAATTCTCCACAAAAATTAAAAAATTCATAAAATCCATAAAATTGACAAATTTCGCGATTTTTTGTGAACTCGTGGATATCTCTGAGAGTATCGACTCTAGATAAAAATGTAAAGAGACCTTTTTTGTGGAAAATTCAATTCTCCACAAAAAAGGTCTCTTGCCATTCTTCCCTAAAACTGATACCTTCTCAAATATACGCGATTTTGTGTTGATTCAAGAATTTTATGTTATTGATGAAGATTATTTTTTGATTAAAAATTTTCCATGGAATTTCTCTAGTTTCTTCGTGATTTCAAAACTTATTTCCAGATTTCATAAGATTTCAAAAATTCAAAAATTTCAAGAATCTTTTAAAGAATTCTAAAATTTTCCTAAGATTTTTGATTTTAATTTAACATTTTCCTTTTTTTCCCCAGAAAAATAAGCTCCTACGTAGTGAGGCAGCTGCAGAGTGTCGATCCAGAGGACCAAGAGATGTGGCTCACCAGAATAGCCGACAAAGTAATGAGCCTCAACCTGCAGGACCCTCATATTTCCCTGGAGCACATAAAACAGGCGATTAAGGAGTGCGTCAGGCCAGACAGTAATTTAAACGAATCAGAGACGATCCTTACAGTAATCGACTTTCGTGACATTCCAAAAATCATTTACGATGTCGGGATGAAGAAGTTCCTGTTAAAAAAAGTGTCACCCGATTTTTACAGCGATGCTATTAATAAACCGCATTTATTCAGGGACAGGCTGAATTTATTGAAGCAAAGGACACTTAGACTGGAGCCTTATGCGCCGAAGAAATTCGGCGAAAATAATTGCGAGAAGAGAGAACTCGTGCCGGTGGAATTTCTCTTGACCGAATCGAAAGAAGGATTCGTTTACGTTATGGGAATTTTGTCGCAGCTCATTGATGGCCAGTACTTCTTGGAGGACACGGGTGGTGCTATAAAAATCGACCTGAAACAAGCAATATCCTTTTTTTTCTTAATTTAACGATTTTTATGGATTTTTTTTAGGAAATTATTTCTTTAAAAAAAATTTTGATAAAAAAAAATTCTTTTTGTCTTTTGTTTTTTGAGAATATCTCGGAAACTAATGGGGATAGGCTCTTTTTGCCCTGATAAGGTTTTGTAGAGAATTTCAAGAAGCACAAAAAAGGATTCAAGTGAACTTGCTCTATCTCACTTAGTTTCCGAGATATTTGAAAAAAACTATTGGAGAAAAAAATTGACTTATTCTGTTTTCTGCGGAAAATTCGCGAAAATATTTCATTTAAGAAACAAAGTGGCGTAAGTGCTATAAATAAGCATAGAATTTTTTTGGGAATATCCTCTGGTTGAGTTGGTCGTCACCACTTGAGGTTGATCTTAAATAAAAATTTCTCATCGATTTATGTGGTTAAAGAAAATTATCAATTTTTTAAGTACTTATAGGGCGAAAACTGATTTTCAGAAAATGGCCTATAAGTATTTGAAAAATTGATGAAAAAAAAATTTGAGCCACATAAATCGATGAGAAATGTGCTCACCTTTCATTTGAGATCAACCCCAGGTCGCTAAGACCAAAATAACCGGAGATATCGCCGAAAAAGTGAATTTTTTAGATTTTCAAAAGGAAAATCCCTTCAAAACTTGCCCAAAAAAGGAAATTGTTCCAAAAAATTGAGAAAAAAAAATTTTGACACATGTTTTTCACCTAAAATTTCCTCAGCTCTTCAATAGAATCATTAGAAAATATTAGAGGTGTGCGAAATTTCGAATAATTCACCTTGAATTGAATTCGAATATTTCGATTCAAATTCGATTCGTAATATTCGATGTATTCAAATAATTCAAATCATCCGAATAATTCAAATTGTTCAAATAATTCGAATTATTCGATTAATTCAAATTATTCGAATTATTTAAATCATTTGAATATTCCAAAACATATTCCATCATAATTCAAATTATTCGAATAATTCAATTTATTCGAATAATTCAAATTATTCGAATAATTCAAATTATTCGAATAATTCGAATTATTCAAATAATTCGACTTATTTAAATCATTTGAATATTCCAAAACATATTCCATCATAATTCAAATGATTCGAATAATTCAAATTATTTGAATTATTCAAATTATTCGAATAATTCAAATTATTCGAATAATTCAAATTATTCGAATAATTCAAATTATTCGAATAATTCGAATTATTTACTTAACTTAAACTATTCGAATTGAATATTCCCAAACATTCTATCATAATTCGAATTATTCGAATAATTGAAATTATTCGAATTATTCGAAGAATTTGAATCCTTCGAATTATCCGAATACTTCAAATTTTTCGAATAATTCGAAGTATTCGAATTATTCGAACCACCCGAATATTCAGTTCGATTTCCGAATTGAATATTATAATTCGATTCAATTCGATTCATCACATATTCGCACACCCCTAGAAAATATCAATCTCGAACCATTTAATTGGAATGTGTCCATTTTACCCCACCTTTCCCTATTATTTCCCCTCAGAAACAAAAGAGCGTAAGTGCTAGACTTATCTATAGCATTTACCCCCCCCCCTCCCTTCATTTTTCATTTTCATTTATTTTCCAAGTATAGCCTTTCGGCTCTTTACATCCCCCCCCCCTTTATTTTTAAGACCACTATTCATTTCTTTATCAACTTTTTTTTATTTTTATTTTTTTCTTCAAATTAGCCAATTATCATTTTTTTTTCACTATCACTTCCTTAACTAATAATTCCAAAAAAATCAAATAAATCTTCACCGATGGCCTAATAACAGAGGGAACAATAGTAATAGCCCATGGAAACTACGAGGATGGAGTATTATCAGTTCGTAATGTATTTTTGCCGCCAATAGAGCCATCAATTAATTCACGTGCTGCATTTGGCACGGAAAATACGTTTGGTGGACCCAACAAATTTTCCCTAAAATGTTCAGAAAAATTGCGAAATTACGAGGAGTCAAATAGTTCTGATATGATGGTAATTCTATCGGAAATGTGGCTCGACAAACAGGAAGTCCTCGACAAATTTCAAGTGATCCTTGAAGGATACTCGGACGATCCACCAATAGCTTTTATTCTTTGTGGACATTTTTTGTCGTTTCCACCGAATATAACGAGTGCCCAAAAGTTCAAAGAAGGTTTCGATAATTTGGCGGAAATTATCAAAAATTATCCGGGGATGAGGAAATCGAAATTTGTGTTTGTGCCAGGACCACAGGACCTCGGAGCACCGAAAATCCTTCCTCGAGGCTCTTTGCCCATTGGTTTTTTAGGGGATTTCATCAAAAATGTGCCGAATGCCGTTTTTACGAGCAATCCGTGCAGAATACAGTACTGTACTAAGGAAATCGTCGTTTTTAGGGAGGATATGATTGCAAAACTGTGCAGAAATACGCTGAAGTTCCCGGATGGCGGGAATGTTTATGAACACGTGAGTTTATTGGAAATTTAGGATTTTTTAATTTGAAAATATGAATTTTTTGGGATATTTGATTTTTTATTTCATGAAATTTTTGGATTGAAAAGGTGATTTATGCTTTTATCGCCTTTTTGAAAATATCTTTAATATCTTTTATTTGTTCATATTTTCGAATTTTAGGTGGAAAACACGTGCAAATTGTTTTTCTTCAATTTTTGGAAAAATTTACTTTTTTAGCCAAGTTTTGAAGGGGTTTTCCTTTTGAAAATCGAAAAAACTCAGTTTTTCGGCGATATCTTCGGTTCTGTTGGTCTTAGCGACCTGGGGTTGATCTCAAATGAAAGGTGAGCTCATTTCTCATCGATTTATGCGGTTCAAATTTTTTTTAAATCAATTTTTCAAATATTTCTAGGTCATTTTCTAAAAAATCAGTTTTTGCCCTATAAGTACTTGAAAAAATTGATATTTTTCTTTTCAAACCCCATAAATCGATGGGAAATGAGCTCGCCTTTCATTTAAGATCAACCCCAGGTCACTACGATCAATAGAACCAGAGATATTCTCGAAAACCTGAAATTTTTCAAAAACAGAAGAGTTTCACCTTCAAATCTCGCGCCAAAAATGAAATTTTTGAAAAATTCAAAAAAATAACTTTTGACATATGCTTTTCATGGGAAATTTCCTCAGCTTTTCAATGGAATCATCAGAAAAAATCTATCTCCAATATTTCCATCCATTTTACCCCACCTTCCCCTAATATTCTTTCATTTTATTCTTTCAATATCCCATAAAATGACAAAATCATTAAATTATGAATTTTTTTTTCAGTATGCAAGATCGATGATTTCCCAGTCACATCTCGCACCAATGAGTCTACCAGTTATTCCAATTTACTGGAAACACGATCATGCCCTCAATTTGTATCCAACACCAGATTTAATCATTGTAGCCGATGATTCACAAGCGTACTCAACTAAAATCGATGATTGCCACGTTATTAATCCAGGAACATTTCCAAAAAATAATTATGCATTCAAAGTTTACAGACCGGGAATTCATGAAATTGAAGATTGTGAACTTCCAAATGAAACTGAAGACATATAAAAAATAAATTTAAAAAAAACATTGTGATGTCAAAAAAAAAATTGATAATAATTATTAAAATATTGATAATTATGATAATTAAATAAACAAATATTGATAATTATAGCAATTATTAATGTTTATTTATTTAATTATTATTTTTAAATTATTGAATTATTATTAATCAATTTTTAACTCTCAAAAACTCGAGAATTACATAATTTTATGGAATAAATATTTTTTTACATTTTTTTTAAATTAATAAATGAAAAATTCAAAAAAATTCATTTTCTCTGTACAATATTTATTTAATCGCTCGTAATAAAATCTGTTTTTTTTTTCTCCAGTTTTACAATACTCTGAGGGTGGGGAAAATAATCTTCACCCAATTTATTTTCATAACTTAAGTAATAACAACATTATTCTATAATTATTAAGTTAATTATGTTTTTTTTCTTTTCTTTATTAAATTAAAATTAAAGAAAAAAAATTAGATTTTAAGAATAATTTAAATATTTTTTTTTCTGTTTTTCCTTCATTTTTCTTCCTTAATTGTTTCAAAGATACTGTATTTTATTTTTTTTTCTTTAATTTGACAAAAATGTGTGTAGATGTGTTGATTTTTTAAATTGAGTGAAAAATTGAAAAAAAAATTAAATTTAATGAATTTGAGGTAAAATTCTTAATTCTTCAATTATTTCTAAATTTTTTTTTTGTTTTTTCATTTTATAGAATAAAAAATTTTTTAATTATCTCAACACTCTGTTACACTCAGCCTGTAATTCTCGATCGATAAATCGAAATAATTCAATTCCATAATTTGACAATTTCCAAAGCATTAATTCGTAGTTTAAATTAATTTTGCTAATTATCATAATAAATTAATTGATAAAAATTTATTCAATTATTTCGATATTTTCCGAATGTGAAATTATCATTGAATTTCATTGAATGAAAAAAAAAATATATTTAATATTAAACAAATTTATTTTTAAATTTTTAGATTTTTAATTTTTTAGACAATTTTTTTTTCTTCATAATTTCGCATTTTTTTCGTATAAAAAAAATTATATCTACTTTTTTTTAATTCATTCATTCATAAAAATTCTCGAATTATTGTTTCTCTCCACATAAATAAAAGGTAGAATACATTACAATAATTTTAATTTCGCATAATTAATCTATTGATTCGTTATTTTACATGCCATGTTCACGTTTTTTTTTTAATTATTAATTATTCATTTTCATATTAATTAAACACTATTACAGGTACCTGCTGTCAATCTGCAGAATCTCAATAACTCCGTAATTATTTGATGAAAAAAAAAAGAAATTTAGTATTTTAGAGAAAATAATCGATAATTTTTTTTCATTCAAATCATTAATTTCAATTTAAACAATAATTTAAAAAATAATTTTCATTTTTTAATTTCGCACATTTTTTTTGCAAATATGTGCGGAATCGAAAAAAAAACAAATCGAAATCTAATGAAAATTACGAAATTTTTATAAGTTTTTTTAAAATTAAATTCCGGGCAGATCCACAAAAATTTTCGTTATTCCACTGGAATTTCGAAATTTACACGTAAATTAAATTTCTAATGTTTTTATTGAATTTTTCCTCTTCTCTGAATTCAAGGAAATAATAATTATAATCAAGGAAGAACGACAATTAAACACTGAGAGGAAATCATGTTTTTTTCCCTCAATTGCTTTTTTTATCCTCATTGCACTTTTTTTTCTCCGGAGTTTTCATTTTTTAATACATAAATTAATACAGGGCGTTTGCTTTATGTACCAGTGCTCTCTCGCAATTATTTACAAGAAGAAAAAAATTTTAATCTGGCAATTGATGCCAGTTTTTCGTTTTTTTTTTGAAAAAGAAGAAGGAAGAATTACGTGAAAAAATGAGTTTTTCATCGGCATTTACATTTCACGATTGTGAATGAACTTCTCCTGAAACAAAAAAGAAAAAATAATTATTATTGAGGATTTAATTGAAAAAATAAGAAAATTATTTGGATTTTTGCTAAGAAAAGAAAGACTTATTTCGAATTTTCTTGAGAAAAAGGAAAATTATCAGACTTTTCTTAGGAAACAAAAATTGAAAAAAAAAGTTTTTTTTTACGAATTTTATTTTTTTTTCATTTTTATTTAAATATTGAAAACAATGAAAAATAGAAAATTATGTAATGTTTTGTTGTAATGACGCAGAGAGATAAATTTGATTTTTTTCCAGAAAGAATGAGTGAAAGGTAAAAATAAACGATAACTCAATGAGGATAATTTATTCTGAGAAATGATTTTCCTGTTTTTACTTCCACAAGGAAGATTTTTTTTTTAATGTGAACATTGAGGTTTTTTTTAAGGAAAAAAGGGAATTAAAAAGGAGTGAGATTAGGAAATTTAGTTATTAAATGGTTTTTGATAAATATCTCTCATACATGTGCTAATAAATAATAATAAGAATAATAATTGATAATCGAACTCATTTTCATATTGATAATAATTAATTTAAAGTATCATAGGAAATTGGAAGGTTTTTTATAAGCTTGAATTATAAGTAGGGGTGTGCGAATAATTCAAATCCACGAATTATTCGTACCGAATCGAATATTAATATTCGATTCGAAATTTGAATCGAATTATTCGAATTTTTTAGAATAATTCGAATTTCCTTGAATAATTTGAATTTTCGAATAATTCGAATTGTCGAATATTTCGAATTTTTTCGAATAATTCGAATTTTTTTGAATAATTCGAATTTTTGAATAATTCGAATTTTCGAACAATTCAAATTTTCGAATAATTTAAACTTCTCGAATAATTCGAAAATTTTCGAATTATTCCAAAAATTTCAAATAATTCTAATATTTTCGAATAATTTCGAATAATTCGAATTTTCGAATTATTCGATTCGAAATTCGAATCAAATAGTAATATTCGATTCGATTCGATTCGATCACTATTCGCACACCCCTACTTATAAGCGAAACGTTGTGAATTGACAATGTTTTAGTATTGTATTTAAGAAAACCTTCCAATTTCCCATAATTCTTTAATTCAATAATAATAATGAATTATCCTAAAATTTCGAAATTTTCTCGAAATTTCGATATTTTGAGATTTTTAGAAAATTTTATATTTTTTTTCCAAATATGAATAATACATACTTTCCCTCTGATATCTTCGGCAAGCTTGACTCCTTTCCTCAGCATCGAAATACCACAATGTAATAGCATATCTAGTTTTGTAGGCAGGTTGAACCTCGTGTGGATTTCTTCTGTCCGACCAGAAGAATAAAATTCTATCAAAAAGTGGCTCAATGTCGGCGACTTGATCTCTCCAGCCTTCGGGAAATATCCTCAATAGTCCACCGTTTTTCTAAAAAGAAAAGAAAATATAAGTTTTTTTTAAATATTAGACGAAGGTGGGGTAAAATGTATTTGAGATTCTTCGATTTTTTCCAATTCTTTTCAAATTTTTTGGAATTTTTTTGAATTTTTCCAAATTTTTTTTTGATTTTTTTTCTCGAAATTTCCTCAAATTAACTCCGGCAACCTTCCTTTGCCAATATACATTACAAAAATCAGTTTTATTTGAATATTTGAGATTTTTCGATTTTTTAAAAATTTTTCCATTTTTTTTGCAAATTTTTTGGAATTTTTTTGAATTTTTCCAAATTTTTTTTTGAATTTTTTCTCGAAATTTCCTCAAATTAACTCCTCAAGTGCCCACAAGCGGTAAATCGGACGCGGGTTTCTTTTGTATTTTACATTATGAAATTTACTCGAAATCGATGGAAATACTGGAGATAGATTTCTTCTGATGATTTCATTGGAAAGATGAGGAAATTTCTCATGAAAATCATATGTCAAAAGTTATTTTATGAAATTTTTTAAAAATTTCATTTTTTGCGCACGATTTGAAGGTGAAACTCTTTTCTTTTTGAAAAATTTTAGGTTTTCGGGAATATCTCAGGTTTTTGGGAATATTTATTGATCTTAAATGAAGGGGGAGCTCATTTCCCATTGATTTATGGGGTTTAATAAGAAAAAAATCAATTTTTTCAAATCTTTATGGGGCAAAAACTGATTTACAGAAAATGACACAGAAAAATTTGAAAAATTGATTTAAAAAAAATTTGAACCCCATAAATCGATGAGAAATGAGTTCACCTTTCATTTGAAATCAACCCCAGGTCGCTACGACCAACAGAACCGAAGATATCGTCGAAAAAGTGAATTTTTTCGATTTTCAAGAGAAAAACCCCTTCAAAACTTGGCTAAAAAAGTAATTTTTTCCAAAAATTGAAAAAAAAAAATTTCAACACATGTTTTCCGCCTAAAATTTCCTCAGCTTTTCAATGGAATCATTAGAAAATTTCAATCTCGAACCGTTCAATTGGAGTTCCCATTTTACCCCACCTTCCACTAATTCAATAACTCAACTAAAGCAAATGATTGAGAAAATTTTTAAAAAATTCAGGTGAAAAATCAGCAAAAACATTTGTTACGAAAGCGAATATCTCGGAAATTAAACGAGATAGAGCGATTTTACAAGAATCCTTTTTTGTAGCTCTTGAAATTCTGTACAAATCACCTCAGGGCAAAATGGGCGTATCTCCATTAGTTTCCGAAATATCTTCTATTTTATATTTTTACTATTAAATTTTCAATTAATAATTAATTAATTACCTTAATATCCCAATCCTGATTGAGATAATAAATTGCTGTAATACATCTGCCATCGCGATTTGGATTGTCCACATGTTTAACATAATGCGAACCATGTCCTGGATAACATGCCACCATTGCCTGCAAAAAAGAAAATATTATTAGATAAATTCAACAGAAAATTGAATAGAGTATTTTTTATTTTTTCATTGAAAAAATCGAGGAAATGACGGAAAAATATTGAATAATACAAGAATTAACAGATAACAATGGAACAATTGAAGATACTATTTGAGAAACATTTGTAGCTCGTGTTTAACTGTGTCACGTGATACACTTGAACGACCGAGTTGAACTTGAGAAGTGACTAATAGAATAAAAGCAATGGATTTTAATGAATAAGGAAAAAATAAAATAGAAATTTTTACGAGGAATTGTCACATTTTATTTAACTTTTTTTAAAAATTAAATTGTGATATTTTCTATTATTTTCTATTATTTTTATTATTTTTCTGAAGAAAATTCAGGGAAATTCATGAATGCTTGAGAATTACTAAAATTAAGGGTGGCCCAAGATGGCGGAAACAGGTAGGACGCGTGTCGTAACCGTTGCGTAATTTTGAGTTCTAAAAAGTGAAAATAAAAAGAAAGTAAGGTGAAAGGAAGTAGCAGGAAGAAGCGAAAATAGAAAGAAATAAATTGAAATAATAAAAGCCACGAACAAAAGCGGAAAAGCAGAGAAAAGGCGAGAAAAGAAAAATGGACGAAAAAGAGGTTAAGAAGGCAGAGGAGTCTAAAGGGAAAGAGACAGAGAGTGATGACGAGAGAAAAGAAAAAGATGGCGCGAGAGGCGACACGATAAAAGAAAGCACTGAAGATAAGGAAGGAAACGGCAAGGGTAAGAAAGGAACAGAGAAGTTAGATGGCAGCACAAAGAAAAGACCGCGTGGTAGACCAACAGGCTCAAAAAATAAAAACAAAGTGAATGACGCCGGTACAAAAAACAAAAAGGGAAAAGAGAAGAAAAACAAAGAAAAAGAAAGACCAAAAAGAGGAAAAAACCTGAGAGACATGTGGGAGAATGAGGCAGATAAAGAAGTGGATGAAGACGAAGAAAAAAAAAGAGAAGAAGAAATAAGGAAGGAGCTGCAGGAAAAAAAAGAAAAAGAGAAAGCAGAGGAGCTGACTGTCTTCAAAGGGGGCCGTAAGTTAGTAAGAACACCAGAAAAAAGCACAAGTGAAATGAGGGAAGAGGCAAAAAGTGATATAGAAGGGGAAGTAATAATGGAAAAGAAGCAAAATGACCCAGAGGCCACGACAAAGAAAGGGGATGAAGAGACTGAGGTCTCGGAAGATGGAGAACATACGGAAGAGGAAGAGGAGGATGATGAGGACACTGAGGAAGAGCAGAGTGATGGTGAGTACGAAACACAAGAAAATGAATGGGAGAGATGGGAGAGAAAAGAAAAGGTAAGGTGGACAAAAAAGATGGCATGCATAGAAGAACTGATAGAGAGAAAGTTGAAGATAAGAGACAAACACGAATCTAATTGTGAGAATTGCAGGGCTTGGAAGGAGCGGAACGAGGAGCTGGAAGAGAGGCTAAGAGAGAAAGAAGTGGAAAAAAGAGTGGCAGAGGTCGAAATAAAGAGATTAAGTGAGAGACTGTTAAGTAAGGACACCACGATAGAAACTTGGATAAGCGACTATGAAGAGATGAAATGGAAGATGATCAGAGAAAAAGAGAACGTGCAGTTAGTGGAAGAAGAACTAGCACAAGAAAAAGAGAGAAGAAAGGCTGCGGAAGAGGAAAGAGAAGAGGAATGGTATAGGTACGTAGTAATGAGTACAGAGAAAAATTGGCAAGGGGAGAACGCGACGGAGAGAGACAGGACGACCCTGACACATGCGGCGCAAGCTGCAGGAGGGCCGGGGGTCCTGAATCTTGAAGTAGCGCCCCAAGTACCAATTGAAGAGTCAACGTGGCCAGGTGAAGCGGAAAGAAGAGAGGAGGTAGCGAGAGCAAGTAGTGAAAGCAGAAGGGCTGGGGAAAACGAAGAAGACACGAGAAGGAGACAATGGGGTGACATGTGTCGGCAAAGAACAGAGCAGGAGATACAAGGAGAGACGGATGAGGCAGCAAACCCAGAACCGAAGAAATTATCACAAGAGGATTGGGAAAAAGAGAGAACGACGAGAAGAGAGAAAAAGAAAAACGTATTAATCACACAACTCACACTATTATCAAGAGACAGCAAAAAAGAAGAGCTGGAGAAATGGGTATGGGAGCAGTTGAATGTCAAAATAAGAGTAGAAAAGTTGGAAAGGATACAGTTCGGATGGAGAGTAAAAATAGAGAGATTGACACAAAAGCTGGAACTGCTAAGAGCAAGAGACAAACTGAGAAACAGTATATGGGCAACACAAATAAAGGATGACCTCACAGAAAGACAAATAGAAGTAAGGAACTGGCTAGAGGCTGCAGCAGCAAAATTGAGAAAAAAAGGGAGAAGAGCATATACAGGCTACCAGAAGCTAATCGTAGACGGCATATGCACAGAGTGGGATGAGCTGAATGGAGAACTGAGAGCAAAAAATGGGGGAAGTGAGAGTGAAGGGAGTGGAGAAAGAAGCGATAGGGAAGAGGAAAGAGAGCAGGAAAGGCCCTTTAGTGGGGGAGGCAGAGGAAGAGGAAGAGGAAGACCACCGCAATGGTAAACTGACAATAATGCAATGGAACGCGCAAGGCATGGAGAACATAAAAAAGAACAGAGAGCTCTGGGTGTGCGCGGACATTGTGATATTCCAAGAGACGTTTGTGGAGAAAAAGAGAATGGAGAAGACATTAAACTCAATGGACAAAAGATACGAATGGTGGGGGAAGCCGGCAGAGAGAACACATAGAAGAGGCAGGGCAAGTGGAGGACACATGATAGGAATAAGAAAAACCACAAAAGGGAGAAAGGAAGTAGAAGAGTGGGAGTACGGCATGAAAATAGACATAGTGAAAGAAAACGGCAAAGAAGAAGAGAAGTACTGCATGATCACACCCTACAATAGCGACAGACAGAAACTACCCAAGGTATTGGAAAGGATGAGCAAAATAATAGAAGAAAACGAGGGAAGCGGTAGAAAAACAATAATAGTGGGCGATCTAAATGCAAGAATTGCAGAAGAACAAGGAATAGCAGAATGCGGAAACGAAGAGGATCTGGCAATACCAAGAAGGAAGTCAGAAGACAAAACAATAAGGCCAGAAGGCAAGAAGGTACTGAGGTGGTGCGAGGTTAATGCAATGCTGATAATGAACGGGAGAAGCAAAGGGGATGAAGAAGGCAAGATAACGTGTATCGGAGACGGACACGGCCTTGGAAGCGTCATTGACCTACTGATGGTGAAGATGGAGAACAGAGAAGTACCGGAGTGGTTCAAAGGAATGAGAGTCGCAGCACAGGAAGGTTCGGACCACCTACCAGTCATATTCCAAGTAAACTGGGGAAGATATGACGAAAGAGACCAAAGAAGCAAGCGAGAGGAGAAAATAGAAAAGAAAAAACTAAAGTGGAAAGAAGAGAAAGCAAAAGACTATAAGGAAAAGTGGCTGGACAGATGGCAAAAAGCAGATGAAGAAGACAGGGGGCAAGGCGAAGGGACCACAGAGGAAAGATGGCGGAAGATGATAGAGACGATAAAGGGCGCGGCGGAAGAGACAAGTATGCTAAGTGGAAAAAAAGCGACTCAGCATAGACCAGAACTATGGGACAATGGAGAGTACAAGGAGGAGAGAAGAAAATACTTCAAGCTACTGCATAAATTCAGAGAAAAAAGAGACTGGAGAAACAAGATGGAATATCTAAAAGGGAAAAGAAAGCTGAGGAGAACCAGAAAGAGACTAATCACGGAGTGGCTAAACGAAAAGCAAGAGAAGGTAGCAAATAGCAGAAACCTAACAGAATGGTGGCATGCAATGGATTGGTTTAGAGGGAAGAAAAAGAAAATAGTGGAGAACAGTATAGCAAAAGAGGATTGGCTAAGACACTTCAAAGCACTTCTAGAGGCAGACGAAGAAGAGAACCGAGCGGAAGCAGACAGTGACAGTGAAGAGAAAAGCGGAAGAAATGACAAAGAAGAAGGTGATGGAAAACAAAAAAGTGAAAGTAAAGAGACGAGAGAAGAGAACGCAAGGGAAGAGACTGACGGAGATGGTGCGAAGGAGGCAAGGGACCCGGCAGAGAGCGAACAACAATGCGAAGAAACAGCGACCGCACTGATCAACAGAGAGTTGAGCAAGAGTGAAATACAAGAGGTAATCAAAAACATGAAAAGAGGAAAAGCAGCAGGTGAAGACGAGATAACAGCAGAATTTCTTAAAAATCTGCCAAACGAGGGCATAACAGAATTAACGGAAATATTACAGGCACAATGGAAAGAAGAGAAGATGATAGACAAATGGCGTACGTCATTGATTTATCCAATCCACAAAAAAGGTGACAAGGAAACAGCAGCGAACTACAGAGGGATTGCACTTCTAGACATAGGCTATAAAATTCTCGCCTCAGTGATGGCGAAACGGCTAAGCAAGTGGCTAGAAAGCGAAGAGAAAATAACAGAGGCACAGGCTGGCTTCAGAAGAGAGAGAGGTACGATAGAACAAGTCTTCATACTGAACGCGCTGGTGGGTAAGAACCTGAAGAAAAAGAAGGGAAAACTGTATGTCTCTTTCATAGACTTCAAAGCCGCCTTCGACAAAGTATGCAGAAAGAGACTATGGCAAAAAATGGAGAGAATGGGGCTGAAAGGCAGGTTTATGACAGTTCTAAAATCGATATATGAGAGGACAAATAACAGAATCATCACAGGAGACGATGTCACGGAAGACTTCCAGACAAACAAAGGAGTAAGACAAGGCTGCCCTTTAAGTGCAATTCTATTCATAATATACATAAACGACCTAGAAGAAAGATGGAGAAAAAAAGGAGACGGTGGTACGGCAATAGGACCAGGCTCGAACACAAAAATATACGCACTAGCATACGCGGACGACATCGCAGTGATAGCGGAAGACGGAAGAGAGCTACAAAAGATGATGGACACTCTGGAAAGATGGGCTGACGAAAACGAAATGGAAGTGAGCATAGAGAAAACAAAAATAATGGTATTCAACAGAGGAGGGAGAAGGAAACAAGAGAGATGGCTGTATAAGAGAAAAGAGATAGAAGTAGTGAAGGAATTTAAATACCTCGGCTTCTGGTTTACAACAAAGAACCAGCATAACACTCACACGAGGAATGTCGCAGGGAAGGCGCAACAACTAGTGAATAAAGTATGGGGCGAAACAAAGAGAGCAGGAATAAAGGACTTATACAGAAAGCTGTTCCTCATGGACACCACAGTGAAGGCAGTAGCAAACTATGGCATAGAGATATGGGGCTGGAAGAAAAGAGAAGAAATAGAAAAAGTACAAAGAAGATATACGAAAAGCTGCATGGGACTCGCAAGAAACACGCCAGAGTACGTGTGGATGATGGAAGCAGGAAGAGGAAGTATAAGCATAGAAAGCAAAAGAAGAGCAGGCCGATTCATCATGAAAATCAATGAACTAGAAGACAGCAGATGGGTAAAAAAGTGCATGAGAGAAGAATTAAGAGGCATCACAAATGGCAATCCAACGAAATGGGGTGCAGAAATGGCAGCGGAAATAAGAGGCACGGGCGATGAACAATGGCTAAACATGATCAGAAGCGGAAAGAAAGAAGAGGCACAGGCGAAATTCGAAGAGATGCTAAAAACCTGGCAAGACCAAGAGATACAGAACAACTGGGCAAAAATTGACAAATCAAGTTACTGCAGCTATTACAAGGCGGTGAAAAAAAGCCCAGAAATGGAGACATACTGGAGAAAAAAAGAGTGGAGTGACTGGCACAAACAAGTTTGGGCCAGATGGAGATGCGGAAACATAGCGAAAGAAGAGAAGAGAGGCTGGGAAAACGCAAGCTGCAGAGCATGTAACACAGTGACTGAATCGATACAACACATAATCACATGCAAAAAAATAAGGAGTAAACTAAAAGAAGAAAGTCAAAGATGGTGGGATGGCTGGACAGAAGGGATGGAAGGGATACAGTTGAGAATAAAGCTGACAAGAGTACTGGGAGGAGAGCCAGACAAAGAATTATGCAAGAGGCTGGGCGAGGTAGAAAAAGCACTAAAAGAAATAGAGATGACAAGGGAGACATAAAACGAAATGAGAGAAAGCGAGAGAGGTACAAGTGAAAGTGGAAGGAGGGCAACAGGGCAATAAAAGTGACAAGAAACCAAAAAGAACCAGAAGAAAGTGTAATTAAAAATAAAAATGAACTGTGATAACAAAAAGACAGAGATGTAAATAACTCATTAAATGTATTTATTTATGTATCTAAAGAAGGAGATAAAGGCTGTAAGCGGTGTAAAACATGTAAAAGATGTAGCATCAATGAATAAACTTACTTACTTACTTACTAAAATTAAGTTTTCAATTAATTTTTCCTGATTTTTTTTTCTTATTTTTTTTTGCAATTTTTTTTGGGGGAAGATTTTTTGTCTTTTTTGTGGATTATCTCGAAAACTAAACGAGATAGAGCGATTTTACTAGAATTTTTTTTTGTAGCTCATGGAATTCTCTAAAAAACATTCTGTAAATTTGAATTATCAAGACGATTCATAAACAAGTGAATAATAGTATTGTTTTCCAACTGACATAGCTTTTTCTGCTGATACTTTAGCAATATGCTTCCAAATGGAAGTGATACAACTTTTTTCAAATCATCATCAAAATATCAAATTTTGAAGAAATTCATTAAAACACCAATAACTCGAGAACTAATCATGCAAATAAGCTCAAAATTCACAGGCATCTAACTGATACAACTCTCGAGATAATATATGAGTATAAATAACATCAGTTGAATAATTTCCAGAAATTCCATTAAAAACTGATTTTCGAAAAATGAACATATCTCAAAAAGTATCGATCGAATTCTCTTCAAATAAAGCTTAAAAAATAGAGTTCGTCGAGAGGAAGTTTTCCACAAAATATGAAATTTTTCTATAAAACCGTTTTGCTGTAATTGAGACTTTTATGCACACACAGACATACACACACACACAGACATGAGCTGAAAATATCATTTTCTCTCTATTTAGATCATTTTAAGTATCTTCTAGGGGTGTGCGAATGGTGTTCGAATCGAATATTACTATTCGATTCGAATTTCGAATCGAATAGTTCGAAAATTTGAATTGTTCGAAATTATTCGAAAATTCGAATTGTTCGAAAATTTGAATTATTCGAAATTATTCGAAAATTCGAATGTTCGAAAATTCGAATTATTCAAAAATTCGAATCATTCAAAAATTCGAATTATTCGAAAATTCGAATTATTCAGAAATTTGAATTATTCAAAAATTTGAATTATCCAAAAAAATTCGAAAATTTGAATTGTTCGAAAATTCGAATTATTCGAAAATTCGAATCATTCGAAAAAATTCGAATTATTCGAAAAAATTCAAATTATTCGAAAAATTCAAATAATTCGAAAATTCGAAATATTCGATTCAAATTTCGAATCGAATATTAATGTTCGATTCGGTACGAATAATTCGTGGATTCGAATTATTTGCACACCCCTACTATCTTCTATTGAAAAAATTGCAATCGAAAATTCTGATGATTACATAGCTTCCATTCGGAAGAAAAAAGCATTATAATTCTGTTTCTATTTTCGTTTTTCCAATTTTCATGAACTTCTTACAGCAAAATCACCCCATCTCGCTTACTTCCCAAGACATTCTCAGAAAAACAAATGACAAAATTATTGACTCATCCTTTTTTATCTCTTCTCTACTGAAAATTAATGTAAAATGAATGAGAAAAGAAGACCTCCCCCTCGTTTTTTTTTCATCACAGATGCTAGTGATGCATTTTTCTACTGGTCTACGTGCAGAAACCCCAAAAAAATAAAATGACTACGAGGAACTTTCTCCTCGCCTACGTGACATTTGTCACTTTAATTTTATCTCTTATTACGTAATCACGATTAATTCTGCGAGAAATTCCTAAAATTTTTTTGTGTTTTTCAATCAGAAGAAAAAACCGAGGGGATGATCACTTTTGAAATCTAAGTGTACATTAAAATGAAAAATCTTACGAAAATTTCAGAATTCTTTGAAAGATTCTTGAAATTTTTGAATTTTTGAAATCTTATAAAATCTGGAAATAAGTTTTGAAATCACGAAGAAACTAGAGAAATTCCATGGAAAATTTTTGATCAAAAAATAATCTTCATCAATAAAATAAAATTCTTGAATCAACACAAAATCGCGTATATTTGAGAAGGTATCAGTTTTAGAGAAGAATGGCAAGAGACCTTTTTTGTGGAGAATTGAATTTCCCACAAAAAAGGTCTCTTTACATTTTTCTCTAGAGTCGATACTCTCAGAGATATCCACGAGTTCACGAAAAATCGCGAAATTTGTCAATTTTATGGATTTTATGAATTTTTTAATTTTTGTGGAGAATTTTTGGTATTATGATTTTCAACTTATATTTATGCAATTTACTGGATTAATTGTGATGGGCTCATTAGCCCTGAAGTTTTGAGAATAAACATGGAACATTAAACATTGAACGATAAACATTAATTTTTAATTTTTTTTTTCAAATTGATTAAACATTAATTACTGCAGACTTTAAAAATCAGATCTACAGTAACGATTTACTGTATATTTCCGGAACTATTGATTTTAGGGAAAAATAACAAGAGTCCTTTTTTGTGGAAAATTAAATTCTCCATAAAAAAGGTCTCTTGCAATTTTTTCTCAATTCAATATTTTCCGAGATATCTTTAAGAAACTCTGAAACCTTAGAATCACCTCATTTTCCTCGTTTCCAAAATTAATCAAAAAATTAAGTTATTTATCTAGGGCGTAATCACTTGTGAAATCTAGTGTACATTAAAATCATAAATTTCATAAAAATTTCAGAATTCTTTAGAAGATTCTTAAAATTTTTGAATTTTTGAAATCTTATAAAATTTGGAGATAAGTTTTGAAATCACGAACAAACTAGAAAAATCCCATGGAAATTTCATGAAATCTTCGAAATTTGTGGAGTCTTTGAAATTTCATCTAAAATAAATAGTGACAATGTATGAAAAATCGATTTGAGAATTTGAGAAAAGTCATAGAAAATTTTGAGATATTTATATGGCGATACGAAAGAATAAACCTCGGAGATATTAGTGGATATAAAGAGAATTTTGTTGAACATTATTTTAATCAAATTTTTATTATCTGATTTTTTATAAATCTTTGTTATAGCCATGAAATCTTGAAATCTCTTGGTATTTCCTGAAATCTCTTGAATTCTCATAGAAATCTATGAAATCATCAGAAATCCGTTCAATTTTCCCAGATTTCGCGAAATTTCATGAATCTCCATGAAGTCTGCGGAGAATTCGAGAGTCTTTGAATTTTTGCAATTTGAAGTTTAGTGTACACAGATTTTAGGAGCGATTATCCCCTCGAGAATAACTAAAATCCATCAAGCGACAATATTGCAAGTACTTGACATTGCAAGGTGACTCATAAAGAATTTAATCGATTGCTAGTGACCAACACGAGACTCACTTCGGTCCATCGATCAATAAAACTCGCTCGTGAGTCACGAGTTGAAAAAAAAAGGTAATTTCATATTTCCAAAGTTGAAACATAAGTTTTAACTTTTTTTTTTTCTATTTCTCCTTTTTTTTACTCTTCAGCCTTTTTTTTCTGCTTTAACAAAGAAAAAAAGTTTAATTGGTTCTGAAGGGTCTTTTTAGAAGGAAAAAATTGAGCAATGCTTTTTTTTAAATTAAATATTTAAAGAAAAGAATTGGGGTTTTTTTTTTAAGACAATTTTTGGAATTTTTGAAAATTCAATTGATTTATTCAGGGATTTTTTTGCATTATTCCAGTGATAACTCGGAAAATGAGCAATTTAAAGAAATTAAGGAAGAGGCCTTTTTTGTAGCTCTTTAAAATCTCTACAAAACAGGATCGGGGTAAATCGCTCTATCTCGCTTAGTTTCCACCCGCAGTTCCACTCAAGGGCCACGTGAAAATTACTCACAATTTTCTTTTAACATGCTAAAAACAGTGTAAAAAGCGAGTGACAAAAAATCGTTCCCTTCACCTCTTAACTGAATTCCACTAAAAAAAAATTAATAATGAAATTATCACACATCTGCAAATTTTTAGAATTTTTTTACTCAAATAAATTATTATTAAAAAAAATATTTCGTCGCCTTAGAAACAAAGGGGCGTAAGTGTTATGCTTATAAACAGGACTTAAGCCTCTTTGACTCTAAAGCAACAATTTGAAATAATTTCTTTAGTAATTTTTCAAATTTTCTACATGTGCATAGATTTTTTTTTTTAATAATTTATTTACTCAAGAAATAAAAATAATAAAAATTGAGAGATGTCTGCTATTTTCAGTATCATCTAGAAAATTGACTTCAAAATTTTTTAATTCAGATAAAAATAGCTCTTTTCGTGGATTTTTATCAGAATCTCCATAAAGATGTCAATGAACCATTTCTTCTTCTCACTCCTATCTCGTTTTTTTCTTAATTTCTTGAAATTAAGAAAAAAGAAAAAAAAAATCTAATTATTTTTGTGATGTTGTGGAACCATTTTTGTCACTTTCAAGGGTCAATTCAGGAGTACGTGAGCATTGTCACGTACTCTAAGTCCTAGCAAGGTTCGTCTGTTGTAATAACCTTGGCCCAAATTCTCAATGGATCATACATCGTAGCGTTTCCTAGTACATGCGAGTAATTGAATTTAAAATTCCTCAATTTCTGTCTCATTATTCAAAAATCATTTTAAAAAAAAATCAGTTTCATTTCAATATTTGAGATTTATCAAAAAAATTTCGATTTTTTTTTTCTTTTTTTTTTTGAAATTATTTTGAAAAATTTTCGATTTTTTTTCAAGATAATGCGTTTTCTCTGAACTTATTTCGTTGAAGAAAAAATAAATTTTAAAAGATAATCGAAAAAAATTGATTTCAATTTAATGATGAAAAAATGAAAAAAAAGAGACAATTTTTTTTTGTCCTTCTTTTGAGAATATCTCGAAAAGTAAACGAGATAGGTAAATTTCCATTGAAACCTTCATTGTAGCTCTTGAAATTTTCTGCAAAAAAGGATTCAGACAAAATCGCCCTATCTCGTTTAGTTTCCATGATATTCCTAAAAAAAGACCTCTTTGCTACTGAATTTTTAATTCTCGTTTATTTTTATTCAAAAATTCATTTCTAAATTCATTGTAAAAAATAAAATAATAATGATAATAATAATAATAATAACAGTATTTAAAATTCGGTAAATTATTGAAAGTCCTCAGAAATTAATTTTTTTTTAAATGAATTTCTGATAATTTTCTGCTACTCTCAATTTTATTTATAATTTTGCTTTCGAAAGTCCAATGTAAAATCATGAATGACTGTGACCTGCCTTAATGTCATCGAACTCCATTCACATCAATCCGTATCTCTGACAAAATCACGTTAAATTGAGAGAAGAGTCTCAAAAGATGAATTTAAAAATAGGAAAAAAATAGAATAATGAATAAAATGTGAAATTTTATTTCACCCGAAATTAATTTATTTTCATTTTCATTCGTTTCTGGAGAATATCTCGGAAACTAAGCGAGATAGGGCGATTTTGTCCGAATCTTGTTGTTTAGAGAATTTTAAGAGCTACAAAAAAGGTCTCTTAACATTTTTCGATGAACCTTGTCGTTTTAAAAATATTTGCAATAATGTAAAATCGTCAAGTAAAAATCTAAAAATTTCTTGGAGATTTCTTTTGGAAATATCTTCGAAACGAGTTGGTTTATCGAAAAATATCAAGAGACTTTATTTGTAGCTCTTGAAATTCTCTACAAAAAAGGATTCGGGCAAAATCATCCTATCTCGCTTACTTTCCGAGAATTTGGAAAAAAACAAATAAAAAAACAGATTTATCCTATATTATTCAATAATAAATGAATTTTATTGATTAAAATAGTAAAGGGGATTCCCGATGATTTTAAAAAGCGATCATCCAATTTTCCTGTGCTTCCTCGAGGTCGTGCCTAAGTTTAGCTCGATGACGTGCGGAGTGTGCAGAAGCAAAGAAAAAAAAAAAGAAAAAGCGAATAAATAAAAAGCATACAGGTCTAGACTTCCTCATCGCACTAAATACATTATTATCTCCATGAAAAAAAATTGAAAAAGCCGAAAACCGCCCAATAAAAATGACATCATTGAAAAAAAACTTATTTTTGCTTCCGAATGGAAGCTATGTAATCATCAGAATTTTCGATTATAATTTTTTTAATAGAAGATACTTAAAATTATCTAAAAAGAGAGAAAATGATATTTTTAGCGCATGTCTGTGTGTGCATAAAAGTGTCAATTACAGCAAAACGGTTTTATAGAAAAATTTCATATTTTGTGGAAAACTTCCTCTCGACAAACTCTATTTTTTAAGCTTTATTTGAAGAGAATCCGATCGATACTTTTTGAGATATGTTCATTTTTCGAAAATCGGTTTTTAATGGAATTTCTGGAAATTATTCAACTGATGTTATTTATACTCATAGGAGAGAGTGGGGCAAAATGGACACTGTAATGAAATGGTTAGAGATGGATTTTTCTTGATGATTCTATTGAAAAGCTGAGGAAATTTTAGCCGGAAAACGAGTGTCAGATGTATTTTTTTCGATTTTTTTGAAAATTTGATATTTTTCGGCATTTTTGAGGAGTAAAAGCCTTTCCTTTTTTGAAAATTTTCAGTTTTTTGCAAATATCTCTGGTTCTATTGGTCGTAGCAATTCGGGGTTTGTTTCAAATGAAAGGTAAGCTCATTTCCCATCGATTTATGGCATTTTGAATTCAAAAATACCAATTTTTGAGATAGTTGTAGGCCAAAAACTGTTTCACAAAAATGCCCATAAATACCTTAAAAATCGCTATTTTTAAATTGAAAACCCTATGAATCGATGGCAAATGATCTCACCTTTCACCTCCAATCGGAATTTTCACGCTACGACAAATAGAACCGAAGATATTCTCAAAAAACTGAAAATTTTCAAAAAAAGGAAAGCTTTTACCCCTCTAAAATGCTCTAAAAAGTCAAAATCGCCAAAAATTCAAAAAAATTAATTCCGGCGCTTGTTTCCCGCCTAAAATTTTCTCAGCTTTCTAATCAAATCATAAAAAACCATCTACCGTCAATATTTCTATTAATTTCAAGAGTGTTCCATAATATTTGCCTAAAAATTTACATGTGTCCATTTTGCCCCACCTTCTCCTATATTATCTCGAGAGTTGTATCAGTTAGATGCCTGTCTTGAACTTATTTGCATGATTAGTTCTCGAGTTATTGGCGTTTTAATGAATTTCTTCAAAATTCGATATTTTGATGATGATTTGAAAAAAGTTGTATCACTTCCATTCGAAAACATATTGCTAAAGTATTAGCAGAAAAAGCTATATCAGTTGGAAAGCAATACTATAATCCACTTGTTTTTCTTACTTATTTATAATTTTGTGACATCACTTCAACGGCTATTTTCGGTATTTTTGTGACACTCTTCAAAAATTGATCAATAATTTGAAAATTAAAATTTTACGTTTTTTAAAAATAAATTGCCCAAAAATCAGAAAAATTGAGACTTAATTTCCAACTCAATTGAAAGAAAAGAAAATGAAAAAGTTCAATTGTTTCTTTTTTTTCAAAGAAATTTGCAAAAAACTGTTTCAATAAATATAACATAATTGAAAAAAAAGTATTTTTTTTTCATTTTTCAAAAATTAATTAATAATTTAAAAAAATTCATTTTTCCCATTTTTTAAAATAAATTTTTCAAAAATCAGAAAAATTACGATTTAATTTTCTCCTAAATTAGAGGGCGGAAAATAAAAAAGTGTCTTTCTTCCTTTTTTCAAGGAAATTTGCAAGAAACCGTCCAATAAAAATGACATCACTAAAAAAAAAAAGTATTTTCTCTCACATATTTCAAAAATTCATTACTCATAAAAAATAAGTCAGTTCTTCAAAATTTTCAGAGAAATTCCCCAAAAAATTGTAAAAAAATGAGATTTGATTTTCACCTCAATTAAAAAATAGAAAATAAACAACTTTTTTGTTTTATTCCAAAAGGAAAACCCAAAAAACCGCCCAATTAAAATAAAATCACTAAAAGCAAATTTTCAAATTTTTCTCAAATCTTTAAAAAAATTAATTAACAATAAAAAAAAACATTTTCCCTTCTTAAAAAAAAAAGAAAAATCTCCAAAAACTCACAAAAAACTTAATTGCCCCCCCCCCCCCCCCCCCCATTAAAAGGTAAAAAATAAAAATGTATTTTTAAAATTAATTTTCTTTTTTTTCTTTCGAAAATCATTTCATTGTCGAAAGTAATTGTATGCAATGTCTTCACCTTCTCCAAGGTCAGGAAGTGAGAGAGATTTTTTATTTATTTTTTTTATCAAAAGCTGAAAAAATAGAGATAAGCATTTAAAATAGTATCAAGTGAAAAAGAAAGATACGATGTAGAAAAAAAAAGGCCATAGATATAGGTCACATTCTTTTTGTTTGTAAAATTATGGAAATACTAAAATGTATATATATATATATATTTAAAAAATTGAAAAAAATGGAAAAATTTGAAAAAAATCGAAAAATCTCAAATATCAAAATAAAATTAATTTTTTTTTTTTTTTTTTTTTAAGATCTTTTTAAGATATATGTATACATAATTAGCAGAATGAATCTATGTTTCAAGCTGCATTAAATAAATAAATAAATAAATTAAAAAAAAAGAAATCATAGATATAGGTCACCTCAGGAACAAAGTGGCTTAAGTACTGTGCAAAGCACTAGCACTTACGCCCTTTTGTTTCTAAGTAGATACGATATGATTTCTTTCCTCGAGGATAAATACCCAATGTGATACTGAAGGTGGGGAAAAAAAAGAGGGGGTAGAAATAGAAACGGCGTACGTGACTTACAGCACTTCATGTGATCGTATCGTAAATATAAGAGTCTTATGTTAACATTAATCGTATTTTTGGAACAAAAAATTATTGTGATGATAAAAAAAAATGAAGAAGATGATTAAAATTAAAAGAAGTTTACTGATGATTTTTTTGTTATTCGTCAAATATCTGAAATGTTTATATTAAGAGTTTTTTTTTGTCATTCAAATTGTGAGATACTTTGTAGAGAGGATAAGAATAGAAGAGATTTTTATTTGTGGGAAGAATGAAAAAAAAATTGTATTTTTTGAATTACGCGGTTTTGAGTTTAAAAAAAATGTTTTTATCGAAATTTTCGGAAAAAGGAGGTGAAAGTAAACGGTATCTCGGAAAGTAAGCGAGATAGAGCAATTTTGGGCTGAACCTTTTTTGTAGAGAATTTCAAGAGCTACGAAAAAGGATTCATACAAAATTGCCCTATCTCGCTTACTTTCCGAGATATTCTCAAAAAATCAAGAGAAAAATTGAATTTTTTCTCTTTTAATAATAGAAAAAAAAAAAAATCTCTTCTTTTATATTTTGAATAACAGGAAACGAATTCAACACAAGAAACATTCAACAAAGACAAATTGAACCTACACTCATAAAAAATCAAAACATTGAAATTTGAAGAATATCAACTGCAAAAAAATTGAAGATATGTGAAAAAATGAATAATTTGAGAACAAAAATTGAAAAAGAACGAAATATATTAAAGAGATAATTTATTTTTTAATTTGTAACAATGTAATTAATGTATTAAAATGAAAAATATTGTAAGAATTGAAAAATTAAAGGAAAAAAATGTTGAAAATATAACTGATACAATAAAATAATTTGAAATCATGAAGCCAGATTTTAATTTGAAAATATAGATAAATTTGTTTGCTGTAATGACATATGTTTATATGATTACGTATGTCAAATTTCCAAGTATTCAATTATTCTGTCGAAGTTTGAAGTGTTAATATTTACTTATATTTACGTCATTCCTGAATTATTCGGTTAAATAAAAAGGAAAGACTCAGTAAATTTCAAAATTTTCAAATTCATTGCTTAGTGATAATTATGATTTTTTTACATTAAATATTAGAAGCATCGACTTTATCATTTTCTTTTCCAGTCATTAGCCACTTTTATATGACTAAAATAATATATTAATAAATATCTTTCAATAATTGGTTTGAAAATTCCATAAATATGAGGCTTTCGTTACCCTTCATCGAGAAATATCCGAGATATCCTCAAAAAAATGAAAATAAAACTAGTTTTTTTCTTCCTATTAAGAAAAAAAAAGAAATATCCTCTTTTCCACTGAATTATTCAGTCAACCCGAATATTTAATTTTAAAAAAATCTCTTAAAAAACATTTCTTCACCTCCATATTTCCATTAATCGTATAATTCTCTATTTTTTCTAAATATCTCGGAAAATAAGCAAGATAAAAAGAGAAGATTTAAAAAAAAATGACAATTTAATCTCAAATTTTGAAAGTCTTGAGAAATCTTGATTTTTTATGTGCGATGTATCGTATTATATGCATATTATCTCATATTCATCAAGAAACATCTTTATTTCACAATTCTGTTAAACGTTCAGCACAAAATCGTCTTATCTCCCTTAGTTTCCAAGATATTCCCAAAAAATAAAAAAAAACTCTTTTTTCTCACTGAATTATTCAAGTCAACCCAAATATATATTAAATTAAAAAAAAAAGCTCTTAAAAAATGTAAAAAAAAACATTTCTTCACCTTTGTTCTTCCATTGATCTTATAATTCTCAATTTTTTCAAATATTTGTGGAAAGTAAGTGAGATAGCTCGAAATCGTCCTATCTTCCTTAGTTTCCACGATATTACCAGAAAAAAAATCTTAAAAAAAGACTAAATTCTCCTCTTTTAATTACCAAAAAAAAGAAAAAAAATCGCCTTTTTCTCCCTAAATTATTCAGTAAACCCAAAAATTTAACAATAGATAATGTAAAAAAACATTTCTTCACCTTCGTTCTTTCGTTGATCGTATAATTTCCCATTTTTTCAAAATTTCCCGGATATTCTCGAAAAAAATAATTAAGAAAAGACTAAATTCTCCTCTTTTAATTACAAAAAAAAGGAAAAAATTCTTTTCTTTCTCCCTGAATAATTCAGTAAACTCAAAAATTTCCCAATAAATAATGTAAATAAATTTTTTTTACCTTCGTTCTTCCATTGATCGTATAATTTCCCATTTTTCCATTGTTATACATTTTATTGGCCCTCATGATAATAGCATCAACCTGTGATATAAGCATTCCAATATTTTCACACTGTTTTTCTTTGCCATCAAGCCACGTTATCTGATCGCCCCTTATTGTTTTTAAATCATTAGCACCAGCTTTATTTGATACTAGCTGTCCATCTTTAAAAACACCAGCACTGTACATATTCAATACTTCATTTAATACAGTTAAACACTTATCATTACCAAGAAAATTATCAACAACACAAACACCATATTCATCCATATCTCTTATAACATTTCTGCATATTTCATCGATGATAAATTCCTCAAAATTATTACGATTTCTGTGTAAAAATGGGGGAAGTAAATCATCATCGTCACGACCAAGTGCAACTTCTGGAAATGACTTCATTCCGTTGTGATGATGTAGTGATGTGTCTGATACAATTTCCTCTGTATCACTGTCAACAATTTGTTTTTCTGGTGTTGGATTTAAAGATTCAGCTCGTGCACCAAGAATTGTATCCTCTGATGAACCCTCGTACGTTATTGGCGATGTCCAACCACTTTTAGGTACTTTATTCACTTTTTTATCAATGTAATTCTTGTCGGATTTGTAATTCGATCTGTTGTGCTCTGAATTTTCTGAAAAAACCAAAAAAAAATGAGTTTTTATTGAATTTTTGGGGGATTTTTGAATTTTTAGGATGAATTTTTTTTAGTTTTTTGAGAATATCTCGGAAAATAAGGGGGATAGAGCGATTTTGGACTGAGGATGATGTTGAGAGAATTTTGAGAGCTACAAAAAAGGAATCGAGCAAATTCGCTCTATCTCGCTTAGTTTCCGAGATATTTTGGAAAAAAAAGAAAAAATGGGGTGGAAATTTGATAAAACGATTTTTCAACACTTTTTTAAGAATATCTCGGAAAGTAAACGAGATAGAGCGATTTTATCCTAATTTTTTTTTGTAGAGAATTTCAAGAGCTACAAAAAAGGTTTTCTAACATTTTCCTCTAAACCCACTCATTTCAAAGATATTTCCAGAATTCTGAAATGATGAAATAAAATTCAGAAAGTTCATTAAAAAAAAAAAATTTAGTTGAAACTTATTTTGAAAATATCTTTAAAACTACTAGGTTTATCGAAAAATGTCAAGATATCTTTTTTGTAGCCCTCGAAATTCTCTCAAAAACATCTCTCAGCCAAAATCGCTCTATCTCCTTTATTCTCCGAGATATCCTAAAGAAACGAAGAAAACCCAAAATTAAATTAATTTATAAAAAAACATAAAACCATAAATATCTCGGAAACTAATCGAGATAGGGCCATTTTGCTCCAATCCTTTTTTGTACCTCTTTAAATTCTCTACAAAAAAGGATTCGTGTAAAATCGCCTTATCTCGCTTACTTTCCAAGATATCCTAAAAAAGCAAAAAATATTTTTTTAATAATAAAAATAATAAAAAAAAATACAAACCACTAATTGTCTCGATTTTTCCCAAACTTTTGTCCTCACTATTACCTTCTATCCTCTCAATAACATCAATATTATCACTCAAATTATTACCACTAAAATAGGAAGACTCATCATCATTATTAATTATTCCCGAATTAATTTTATTAATGTCTCTCTTAATTGTACTATTATTACAATAATTTCTGTGTCTTTTCCAATCAATTTTTTGATGCTCCTTAGTGCAATAAACAACGGATTTACAACGTGAACATCTTAGTAATTTGTCAGTTCTGCCACATATTACGCATTCAATTTTTACACGAGGTGTTATAACGTTCGTTGTCTGTCCACGACTGACTATTGGCAGGGACATTGCTTTCATCAAAAAACCTGATACTCCCTCCCCCCCTTCCACCCCCCCACTACTTTCCTCTTTCACCTCGTTTTTATTCACTCACACAAGCACACATAACACACACATACACACATAAACACACGAAACAGAGAAACAAACACAAAACTTCAGGAAAAATCCTTTATTTTGCTTCTAATTTTTTTTTATATATATATGTATATTTTCTCTCTCTCTCTCTTTCTCTCTTTCTCTTACTTTCTCTCGTTTATAGACATTTTCAATTTTAACTATATATATGCCTCACACACATACGCCCTTTTTATTCTGCAGATGTGTTTTTTTTTTAATTTTTTTTTGGAGTTAGAAATGTTTTTGGATTAGAATTTTTGCAGATTTGTTTTTGAAAAATTTTATTTCCACTTTTTCTGTTTTTCTTCACTTTTTTAAAATTTTTGGAACTTTAAATTTAGTGAATTTATGTTTTTTCGGAGTTAAAAACGTTTTTGGATGGAATTTTTGCAGTTTTTTTTTATTATTTTAATTTTCACGTTTTGCCACTTTTTTAAAAAAATTTAGTGAGTTTAAATTTTGGGAATTTGAGGTTTTTTTGGAGCTAGAAACGTTTCTAGACAGGATTTTTGCTGTTTTTTAAATATTATTTTAATTTTCACGTTTTACCACTTTTTTTTTTTTTTTTGTAAGTTTGAATTTTGTGAATTTTTGAGGTTTTTTTGTTTTTTTTTTTTTATGAGAAATTGATTTACGAAAATCACACGTCGTTCACGAGTGTGTCAAAGACTTTTTTTTTAGGTTAGATTGTTTTTGTGACGACTTTGATGATTTTTTTTATTTTTCGGGGATTTTTTTTTAAGGGGAATTGCAGAGTTTTTGTTGTTTATTCTGCAGATTTCAGGGGCTGATTGTTTTCTTTACAACTCTTTTTTTAAAACGTTTTTTTTGTAGAGTTTTTAGAGACTCTTGAGATTCGAGCGGAGGTTGAGAGAGAACTGACTGCTTTATCGACTTGACTGGGAGTTTTAGGGGGGACATTCGAATGAAGTCGACAGCTCGGTCGGTAAGGTAGAGTTTATTGTTTTATTTGCTTTGGCGGAGGCGCAAGGAGGGGGGGGGGGGGGTTAGGTGTTTTGGTGAGAGAGGGGAGGGAATAGGCGTTTTTGGTGGAGAAGAGATAAAATGGGAAAATATTCGATTTTTTCAATAGTTTTTGTTTTGATTAAATAAACCTTGGAAACTAAACGAGATAGAGCGATTTTAAGCTAGATCTTTTTCTAAATGGATAATTTTGAGAGCTACAAGAAAATAATTTGGACAATTTTTCAAATTTTTTCGAAATCTCGAAATTTTGAGATTTTTTTTCTCCAAAATCTCAAGATTTTGAGATTTTTTTCTTCTTAAAAAACTCAAAATTCTACGATTTTTCGTCAAAATTTAAAAAATTTGATTTTTTTTTCAACAAAATCTCGAGATTTTGAGATTTTTCTTCAAAGAATCAAAATTTTGCGATTTTTCTTCAAAATCTCAAGATTTTGAATCTTTTTTTATCAAAACCTCGAGATTTTGAGATACTTTTTTCAAAATCTCAAAATTTTGTGATTTTTTCTTTGAAATCTCAAGATTTTTAATTTTTCTTCAAAATATCAAGATTTTGAATTTTTTTTACCAAAATCTCGAGATTTTGTGATTTTATTTTCAAAAATCTCAGGATTTTGAGAATTTTTTACAAAAATCTCAAATTTTTGTCCTTTTCTCAAAAATCTCGAATTTTTGTAATTTCTTCAAAAATCTCGAGATTTCCAATTTTTTTTTTAAATTTCATTTTTTTCAATTTTTTTTCGAGAATCGAGATAATCGATCTTTCAGCTCTCGACTCTCAAGAATTCGATTTTCCAAGTCTCGAGAGAGTGTCGCAAGTTAAAAAATCGATCTTGATAAACTTCGATTTTAATCGAAAAAAAAGCCCCAAATCTGTCGGCTCTGTCACTTTTGTAATTCTGAGAGTCATTCTTCGAGGTTTTGTTCGAAATTTCCACAATTGACATTAACAATTAAAAATAGTTAAAATAAATTAAAAATAATAAATCATTAATAAGGATTTAATTTTTTATTGAAAAATGGAAGAAATGAGTGTTATTCTGCCTGATAAGGTACTTATTAATTAATTAAATTTTTATAATTCATTTTGGAGTTTTGTTTGAGGTTAGAATTTTCATTGAAGAGTTTTATTATTTCAAAAATTTTATTTTTAAATAAAAGTTGAATTTTTTTTTTTTTAAATAAGACTCGATTAAGAGTTTTTCTTAAAAAATCCTTTTTTTTTGAGTTTTTGAATTTTTTTATTTGATTTTAATGTTTTTTTTTATGTTTTTGCACAGGATGTGATGGAATTGGAGCCAAAACCAGCAATTGGACACTACACTGCTAATGAGGAGCTTGATGTTGAAGATTTGTACACAAAATACAAGGTATTATTATTAAAATAAATTTAATTTTTAGAAAAAGATGGGGTAAAAAGGGGACAAAGGGTAAAAAATGGACCACGTATTAATTTTGGTATTTTATAATATAAAAATTACTCGAAATCGATGGAAATATTGGAGATAGGTTTTTTCTGGTGATTCCATTGGAAAGCTGAGGAAATTTCCCATGAAAATCATATGTCAAAAGTTATTTTTTGGAATTTTTCAAAAATTTCATTTTTCGCGCGAGATTTGAAGGTGAAATTCTTCTTTTTTTGAAAAATTTCAGGTTTTCGAGAATATCTCTGGTTCTATTGATCGTAGTGACCTGGGGTTGATCTTAAATGAAAGGTGAGCTCATTTCCCATCGATTTATGGGGTTTAAAAAGAAAAATATCAATTTTTTCAAGTACTTATAGGGCAAAAACTGATTTTTAAGAAAATGACCTATAAATATTTGAAAAATTGATTTTAAAAAAATTTGAACCACATAAATCGATGAGAAATGAGCTCACCTTTCATTTGAAATCAACCCCAGGTCGCTAAGACCAATAGAACCGGAGATATCGCCGAAAAAGTGAATTTTTTCGATTTTCAAAAGGCGAAACCCTTCAAAACTTGGCCAAAAGAGTAAAATTTTCAAAAAATTGGAAAAAAAATGGTTTTCACACATTTTTTCCACCTGGAATTTTCTCAGCTCTTCCAATCTATCTTCATTAGTTTCCGAGATATTTTCAAAAAATGATTGACCCAAAAAAAAAACTCAAATTTTTTCTGTTACAAAATAAATAAATCAAAAATTAAATTAAAATTGAATTAATTTAAATTAATTAAAAAATTCAAATTTAAAGATTATTCATTTTTTATTCAAGAAACTCCAACGAATGCTGGAATTCTTGAAAGTCCAGGAGGAATACATCAAGGATGAGCAAAGAAATCTGAAAAAAGAGTATCTCCATGCACAGGAGGAAGTTAAACGTATTCAGAGTGTTCCACTTGTTATTGGACAATTCTTAGAAGCTGTTGATCAAAATACAGGAATCGTTGGTTCAACAACTGGCTCGAATTACTACGTTCGTATTTTATCAACAATTGACAGAGAATTGTTGAAACCATCGGCGAGTGTTGCACTTCATAAGCACAGCAATGCACTTGTTGATGTTTTACCACCGGAGGCAGATTCTAGTATTTCTATGCTTCAAGCAGGTGAGAAAAAACAAATTCACGTGTAATTCTTTGAATTATTCTTTTTTTTAATGACTTTTTTGTGTCATTTTTCAAGAATACCTCAGGAAATAATGGAGATACGCCCTTTTTGCCCCAATCTTTCTTTTTGTAGCTCTTCTTCTGTAGAAATTCTCTGCATTTGTCTAAATTTGCGCTATCTCACTTAGTTTCCGAGATAATCATATAATAATTTATTTATTTATAATGCAAATTAAATATTTAAATTCAGTTGTAAAAATGTAGAACAAAATAATTCGATTTTTTTAGGGCGATCTTTCGTTTAAAATATCTCGGAAAATAAGCAAGATAGGCTGATTTTACCCTGATCCTTTTTTTTAGAGAATTTCAAGCGCTGCAAATAAGCACTGAGGCAAAATCGCTCTATCTCGCTTACTTTCCGAGATATTCTTCAAAAAAAGAAAAAAAAATCGGCTTGAAATCATGAGATTTTCTGTGATGATTCTATTTTTATACAATTTTTCTGTTTTTTTTCTTCGTTTGTAGATGAGAAACCAGACATTGCATACAGTGACATCGGTGGTATGGACATGCAGAAGCAGGAGATAAGGGAGGCTGTTGAATTGCCACTCACACACTTTGAGCTCTACAAGCAAATTGGTATTGATCCACCGAGAGGTGTGCTCATGTATGGTCCACCAGGATGTGGAAAGACGATGCTGGCCAAGGCTGTTGCCAGGCATACAACAGGTGAATTAATTCTTCAGTTCATGAATAAAGCGAAAATTAAGCTAGCATCCCAGCAAACTTGAGTACAGTTAATTCCTTATTTTTTTGATGCCATATCGAAGATGATATTTTTTTACATTTTTCGACATTTTTTTATAATTTTTTATGAGGTATGAATTATCAAAGTTACTGAAAATAGCGGTGGTGGTGATGAAACGCCCTAAATCGGACAGAAATAACGAAATTACTAAAAAACCACAGGGTTGACCCATTATTTAAAAACAATTGGCGAAGAGAACAGCATTTTAACTAAATAATAGAAGAAAAAAATATTCAATTCACCGAATAGTTATTGAGAAATTTTAATTAGAAGGTAGTCGTAACTATTTGCCTCTCTCTCTATCTCATGCATGTGATAGGAGATTAATGTAAAAAAAATTTGAGAAAAAATGATTATATTCACAGGCTGAAGATATGACTTTCGAATAGATTAATCACTTTTTTCGGGTAAATTGAAGCACTTTTTCCCGAATTATCAGGAATTAATTGGATATTAATCTACAAATCCTCATTTTTTCCTGTTTTATCGACTGTACGCTTCGATAGTACCTTAAATAGTTTATTAGTGGAGGAGTGAATCAAAAAATTCATTTCTGCAATTATTTTTGATCAAATATCGCGAAAACTAAGCGAGATAGCGAAATTTTCATAGAGACCTTTGAAATGAAATGGTACGAAATCGCCCTATCTCTCTTACTTTCCTCGATATTCTCAAAAACCTAAAAAAACTGCCTTATCCTATTTTCCTTTCCTCAACCGAATGATTATTGAGTATTATTAAATATTGAATAAACTGAGCGAGATTGAGCGATTTTATCCCTTGGAATTCTTTACGAACAAGGATCAGAACAAAATCGCCTTATCTCCCTTTACTTAGTTTAAAAATATGTTAAAGAAAAAAGATTGGCAAAAAAACGACTTATCCTGTTTCACATTTTCACAACTAAATTCAAATATTTCATTTCCATTATTTAATTAAATATCATTTAATCCCAAAAAATTCGATATTTTCAGCTGCATTTATCCGCGTAGTCGGCTCGGAATTCGTCCAGAAATACTTGGGCGAGGGTCCAAGAATGGTGCGTGATGTTTTCCGTCTAGCTAAGGAGAATTCGCCTGCAATCATCTTCGTCGACGAGATCGATGCAATAGCAACAAAGCGTTTTGACGCTCAAACAGGAGCTGATCGTGAGGTTCAACGTATTCTTCTGGAGCTGTTGAATCAAATGGATGGTTTCGATCAAACGACTAATGTCAAAGTCATAATGGCAACAAATCGTGCTGATACGCTTGATCCAGCTCTTCTGCGTCCCGGCAGATTGGACCGAAAAATCGAATTTCCATTGCCGGATCGACGTCAGAAACGTCTGATTTTCTCGACGATAACAGCGAAAATGAATTTGAGTGAAGAAGTGGATCTAGAGGATTACGTTGCACGTCCAGACAGAATATCAGGCGCTGATATCAACGCTATTTGTCAAGAGGCTGGAATGCATGCTGTTCGTGAAAATCGGTATATCGTACTTGCTAAGGACTTTGAGAAAGGATACAAGAATAATATCAAGAAGGATGAGTCCGAACATGAATTCTACAAGTAATTTTGAAGATGAAATTCATGAGATATTAATCTTTTTTCATTCATTTAATTAATAATTAACTCAGTTTTGTAATGAGCGAGGAATTTACACTGTATTGGTGTTATTATAATGATAATAAACGATTTCATTGATACGTATCTGGTTTTTTTAAGGGGTTTCGAGGTAGTATTTCAATAATTCGGCAGTATTTTCTGTTTGCTTGCGAACGGAAGCATTGTAATCGTGATACTTTTCGAGTTTGAGATTTCATCGGAATATGACTCAAAATTATTTTTTGAAACAAGCTTGACGAATCCTGAAAGTTTCAGATTATTCTATGAAATTCTTCTATTCGAGTATTAAAAAAAAAAAAACGTTTTTTTTCAGAAATTTCGATTTTTCGCAATTTTTTATCCTAAGAAATGAGCCTATTTCCATTTCGATATAATAACAGAAAAAACTATTTAAAACGTGAACTTCAATTTTCAAATTTTTCAGTTTTATCATAGAATCTTATTCTTAGCGCTTACGCTGCATGGAAAGAAATTTCTCGTAATAAGTACAGAACTTTCAAGATGGCTGTCTAGTCAGTGGACTAAAGGCCATTTGCGCCACACGCAGCCCAATAAAGAAGAAGAAGAAGAAGAAGAAGTACCTACCGAACTTTTCCAGTAATCGTGGGACATAGAAGAGCATTGCAAATAATTCGTATACCTACAGAGTGAAAATTACTAAAGCACCTAGTAAAAACGGATGGAACTCCACATTTTTCCGAGCTGAATATTAAGGTACGGCCTCATGCAGGCGTTTTTGGGTTGAGGCCACGTCCCTTTCAGTGAAATGGCCAGCTTCATGCAATGCCGTACTTTGCGCGTCATAGGGTAGATGGCATTTGGTCGTCCTACACGGAAAGAAATTATCAGTAAAAAGTCCCAAAAGGTCTCGCTAAAAATTACCGAACTCTCCGGAATTGCGGGACATTTCGTGATGTGTACAAAATATTGAAAAAATTCCATGGCAATTTTTCACAGGAGTACATCAAAAAGTCACATCTGAACATGGAAAATGGCGCTGTTACCGCGTCAAAAATTAACGAACATGGTTCAGTAATTTGGTTCAACTACCACTCTAGTCTGTGGTAACAATGTGGTAATGGAATCGCCAGGGAAAAAATTTATGATAATCATTAGTTGAGAAAAAGTTTATTAATATATGAAAATTCGCGTGGTATAGTAATTTTTTCCAATTAGGAGCTGATTTACCACTGTGTAGAGTGAATTGTTTCATTATAATCACAACCAAGAAAGACTGAACAGTTTTAATGATGATAAAAAATTTTATCTTCCAATAATTGCATTCATATTTCCAAATAAATATGTATTTTTTTTAGCTGAGAAATGTTTTTTTTCTTCAGATATTTTCACGGATTTTACGAAATGGTAACAATTTTAATTCTAAAATCAGTATACGGCACTGGGGAGAGTTTCCGCGCGTTATAAGGTACTGCGTTATAACGTAAAAACGTTATAATTTTGCTCCCGACAGGGGGAATTTCATTCACATAGGGGACAGACTGATTGTGGTTTGGAACACTCTTTCATTTTGGAGCGTTGGAATTTTCAGCAATATGGCTGATGATCGTGAGCTGCATTACTCCAAAATGCGTAAATTCATCTTGGAGTAATGCATATTTCATTCAATTGTGATTGACCTGTCAAGTCTCTGTGAACAAACTTACGAAAATACTTTCGAAAATTTTCTCGCTTTGAATTTGAATCGGTTCTGTGTTCTCGAACTCCGAATGAATGAGTCAATTAGTTTCTACGATGCCCTCTGCCGGGAGCAAAATTATAACGCTTTACGTCAAAGAATGGAAGTCGGAAATTTTGACGAAAATAGAGCTTTCCTTTGGAAGCGAAAATGATGCTTTTTCCTTTAAAGAGCTTCCTTTCAAAGGCAAACATACTTCAAATTTTCGAACGCTAGACCACTCCTTAAGGTAATCTTAGTAATTCAGGCAATTTATCTCGTCTTTCCAATTTTAGTCACGTTCGATAGAGTAGCATGGGAAGATTTTCGAAAAATTTTGTTGACCCCATGTTACCAGATATATACGGCAAAAATTAATTATTGGAAGGAAATGAACAAACATTGGAACTCCGTAAGAGAGGTTCAGGTTCAGTTCCATTGCAACAATTCATGATCACAGACCTATTTCTTCCTTATACAACCATATATATTCTTGTTCGTCAGAATGTCTATTAATTTTTCAAATCATAAAAAAGCCTGTTACTTGACAAATAGTGACGATTAATCTAATTAATAACATGGAAAACTCAATGGCGGGAATATTGTCATTTAAAATACAGTAGAGATGTAGTGAGAGTCCAATTATTCATCTCGAACCGTTTTGGGAAATGTAGATGCATAGGAGAATGTATGAAAACCGAAAAAAAAACGAAATTCGGTAAATCTCGGAAGTACTTGTTTAGATGTAATATTACAACGCTAGAGAAGTAGTAGAAAACCAATTCTTCATCTCGAACCGTTTTATGGAATGGAGATGCATAGGAGAATGCATGAAAACCGGAAAAAACCTCAAAAAAACAGAGAAAAAAGGGAAAAACCAAAGAGGAAAAACAAAATTCAGTAAATCTCGAACGTACTTATTTTGATGCAATATGACAACACTAGAGAAGGAGTAGAAGTCAGATTATTCATCTCGAACCATTTCCGGAAATGGAGATGTGTAGGAAAATGTATGAAAACCGGAAAAAAACCTCAAAAAACCAAAAAAAAACAGAGAGAAAAAACGAAATTCTGAAAATCTCGGAAGTACTTGTTTAGATGTAATATGACAACACTAGAAAAGTAGTAGGAGTCCAATTATCTATCTCAAACCGTTTTGGGAAATGGAGATCCACGTGGAAAAATTCTGATGGCAGCCGCCATGGTGGTGACCATGGCGCTGGTCATCACCAATTTGCCGCTATCCATGGAGTTCTTTCCCATGGCATTTTTTCATGGCGATTCTTTCCATGGCGTTTTTTTTCATGGCGATTTTTTTCATGACTTTTTCATAAATTTTTCATGACTTTCATGAATTTATGGTTGTAGCAAATTTCTCCATGGCAAATATCGCATTCACAAGTTTCGCCATGGAGAAAATTCGATGGAAAGAGCGGCATGGGAAGGATCGCCATGGGAAGAATCACCATGGAAAAAATGGCAATAGAAAGCAAACGCTATAGGAAAAAACCCCATGGAAAGGGGAGCTATAGAGAAAAAGCCATGGGGAAAAAATGGAAAGCATCACCATGGGAAGGGATGCCTGCAAAAAAACGCCATGGATAGAATCACCATGGAAAATTTGCCATGGAAAAGAACTCCATGGGTAGTGGCAAATTTGTGACGGTGGCAGCCATGGCAGCCTTCATGACCAGCGCCGTGGCCCGCGCCATGGCGGCCGTGATCAGAATTTTTCTACGTGCTGAGTTGTCACTCTTGATTTTTAGAGCCAAAGTTCTATGATTCACATCCCTCGGACCCTATTCTACAGATCTTTTACGGAAAATAGACATATCACATTGATTCTGATATAGAAATGGCTTGGGAAGTGCAAAACATATGGGGCATCCCCGGTTTTCTCTATAATCAATTCAATATTCAAGTACAGGAAGCAATCTGAGTAGTCACTTTTGATTTTTAGAGCCAAAGTCCTATGATTCACCTTCCTTGGACCTTATTCTACAGATCCCTCAGAGAAAATAGACATTTCACATCGATTCTGATATAGAAATGGCTTGGGAAATGCAAAACATATGAGGCACACCCAGCTTTCCCGGTAATTAATTCGATGTTCAAGTAAAGGGAGCAATCTGAGTTGTCACTTGCAATTTTTAGAGCCAAAGTCCTATGATTCACATCCCTTGGACCCTATTCTACAGATCCCTTACAAAAAATAGACATTGCAAATCGATTGTGATATAGAAATGGCTTGGAAAGTGCGAAACACATGGGGCAACTCCAGTTTTCCCGGTAATTAATTCAATATTGAAGTACGGGGATCAGCCTGAGATGTCACTTCTGATTTTTGGAGCCAAAGTCCTATGATTCACCTCCCTTGGACCCTATTCTACAGATCCATCACAAAAAAAAAAAATTTCACAATGTCGGCAGACATTTTAGAGCTTGTAAGCTCTTGAATTGTTATTTTATAGCTTATAAGCTCTTGAATCGTTATTTTAGAGCTCATAAGCTCTTGAATTGTTATTTTAGAGCTTGAAAACTCTTGAATTGTTATTCTAAAGCTTATAAACTCTTGAATTGTTATTTTAGAGCTCATATCTGTATCTTATAAGATTCGAAGATCATATTCTGTAGCTTATGAAATACAGAACGAGAATCCCGTAGCTTGTGAATTGATAATTAAGAGCTTATAAGCTCTAGAATTGATAATTTAGAGCTTATAAGCTCTAGAATTGATAATTTAGAGCTTATAAGCTCTAGAATTGATAATTTAGAGCTTATAAGCTCTAGAATTGATAATGTAGAGCTTATAAGCTCTAGAATTGATAATTTAGAGCTTATAAGCTCTAGAATTGATATTTTAGAGCTTATAAGCTCTAGAATTGATCATTTAGAGCTTATAAGCTCTAGAATTGATAATTTAGAGCTTCTAAGCTATAAAATATCAATTCTAGAGCTTCTAAGCTTTAAATTATCAATTCTAGAGCTTCTAAGCTCTAAATTATCAATTCTAGAGCTTATAAGCTCTGAAATGTAAATTCTAGAGCTTATAAGCTCTGAAATATAAATTCTAGAGCTTATAAGCTCTAAAATATGAATTCTAGAGCTTGTTAGCTCTAAAATATAAATTCACGAGCTTATAAGCTCTAAAATATCAATTCTCGAGCTTATAAGCTCTAAAATATGAATTCTAGAGCTTATAAGCTCTAAAATATAAATTCTAGAGCTTATAAGCTCTAAAATATAAATTCTAGAGGTTATAAGCTCTAAAATATCAATTCTAGAGCTTATAAGCTCTAAAATATCAATTCTAGAGCTTATAAGCTCTGAAATATCAATTCTAGAGCTTATAAGCTCTAAAATATCAATTCTAGAGCTTATGAGCTCTAAAATATCAATTCTAGAGCTTATAAGCTCTAAAATATCAATTCTAGAGCTTATAAGCTCTAAAATATCAATTCTAGAGTTTATAAGCTCTAAAATATCAATTCTAGAGCTTATAAGCTCTAAAATATCTATTCTAGAGCTTCTAAGCTCTAAAATTGATATTTTAGAGCTTCTAAGCTATAAAATATCAATTCTAGAGCTTATAAGCTCTAAAATATAAATTCTAGAGCTTATAAGCTCTAAAATATGAATTCTAGAGCTTATAAGCTCTAAAATATATATTCTAGAGCTTATAAGCTCTATAATATATATTCTAGAGCTTATAAGCTCTAAAATATAAATTTTAGAGCTTATAAGCTCTAAAATATCAATTTTAGAGCTTATAAGCTCTAAAATATCAATTCTAGAGCTTATAAGCTCTAAAATATCAATTCTAGAGCTTATAAGCTCTAAACTATCAATTCCAGAGTTTATAAGCTCTAAAATATCAATTCTAGAGCTTCTAAGCTCTAAAATTGATATTTTAGAGCTTCTAAGCTATAAAATATCAATTCTTGAGCTTATAAGCTCTAAATTATCAATTCTAGAGCTTATAAGCTCTAAATTATCAATTCTAGAGCTTATAAGCTCTAAACTATCAATTCCAGAGTTTATAACCTCTAAAATATAAATTCTAGAGCTTCTAAGCTCTAAAATTGATATTTTAGAGCTTCTAAGCTATAAAATATCAATTCTTGAGCTTATAAGCTCTAAAATATCAATTCTAGAGCTTCTAAGCTCTAAAATATTAATTCTAGAGCTTCTAAGCTCTAAAATTGATATTTTAGAGCTTATAAGCTCTAAAATATATATTCTAGAGCTTATAAGCTCTATAATATATATTCTAAAGCTTCTAAGCTATAAAATATCAATTCTTGAGCTTATAAGCTCTAAATTATCAATTCTAGAGCTTATAAGCTCTAAATTATCAATTCTAGAGCTTATAAGCTCTAGAATATCAATTCTAGAGCTTATAAGCTCTAGAATATCAATTCTAGAGCTTATAAGCTCTAAAATATAAATTCTAGAGCTTATAAGCTCTATAATATATATTCTAAAGCTTCTAAGCTATAAAATATCAATTCTTGAGCTTATAAGCTCTAAATTATCAATTCTAGAGCTTATAAGCTCTAAATTATCAATTCCAGAGTTTATAAGCTCTAAAATATCAATTCTAGAGCTTATAAGCTCTAGAATATCAATTCTAGAGCTTATAAGCTCTAGAATATGAATTTTAGAGCTTATAAGCTCTAAAATATATATTCTAGAGCTTATAAGCTCTATAATATATATTCTAAAGCTTATAAGCTCTAAAATTTAAATTTTAGAGCTTATAAGCTCTAAAATATCAATTCTAGAGCTTATAAGCTCTAGAATATAAATTCTAGAGCTTATAAGCTCTAAATTATCAATTCTAGAGCTTATAAGCTCTAAATTATCAATTCTAGAGCTTATAAGCTCTAAATTATCAATTCTAGAGCTTATAAGCTCTAGAATATCAATTCTAGAGCTTATAAGCTCTAGAATATCAATTCTAGAGCTTATAAGCTCTAAAATATAAATTCTAGAGCTTATAAGCTCTATAATATATATTCTAAAGCTTCTAAGCTATAAAATATCAATTCTAGAGCTTATAAGCTCTAGAATATAAATTCTAGAGCTTATAAGCTCTAAATTATCAATTCTAGAGCTTATAAGCTCTAAATTATCAATTCTAGAGCTTATAAGCTCTAGAATATCAATTCTAGAGCTTATAAGCTCTAGAATATAAATTCTAGAGCTTATAAGCTCTAAAATATATATTCTAGAGCTTATAAGCTCTATAATATATATTCTAAAGCTTATAAGCTCTAAAATTTAAATTTTAGAGCTTATAAGCTCTAAAATATCAATTCTAGAGCTTATAAGCTCTAAAATATCAATTCTAGAGCTTATAAGCTCTAAACTATCAATTCCAGAGTTTATAAGCTCTAAAATATCAATTCTAGAGCTTCTAAGCTCTAAAATTGATATTTTAGAGCTTCTAAGCTATAAAATATCAATTCTTGAGCTTATAAGCTCTAAATTATCAATTCTAGAGCTTATAAGCTCTAAAATATAAATTCTAGAGCTTATAAGCTCTAAAGTATAAATTCTAGAGCTTATAAGCTCTAAAATATAAATTCTAGAGCTTATAAGCTCTAAAATATGAATTCTAGAGCTTATAAGCTCTAAAATATCAATTCTAGAGCCTATAAGCTCTAAAATATCAATTCTAGAGTTTATAAGCTTTAAAATATCAATTCTAGAGCTTATAAGCTCTAAAATATCAATTCTAGAGCTTATAAGCTCTGAAATATCAATTCTAGAGCTTATAAGTTCTAAACTATCAATTCCAGAGTTTATAAGCTCTAAAATATCAATTCTAGAGCTTCTAAGCTCTAAAATTGATATTTTAGAGCTTCTAAGCTATGAAATATCAATTCTTGAGCTTATAAGCTCTAAATTATCAATTCTAGAGCTTATAAGCTCTAAATTATCAATTCTAGAGCTTATAAGCTCTAAAATATCAATTCTAGAGCTTATAAGCTCTAAAATATAAATTCTAGAGCTTATAAGCTCTAAAATATAAATTCTAGAGCTTATAAGCTCTAAAATATATATTCTAGAGCTTATAAGCTCTATAATATATATTCTAGAGCTTATAACCTCTAAAATATAAATTTTAGAGCTTATAAGCTCTAAAATATCAATTCTAGAGCTTATAAGCTCTAAAATATCAATTCTAGAGCTTATAAGCTCTAAAATATCAATTCTAGAGCTTATAAGCTCTAAACTATCAATTCCAGAGTTTATAACCTCTAAAATATCAATTCTAGAGCTTCTAAGCTCTAAAATTGATATTTTAGAGCTTCTAAGCTATAAAATATCAATTCTTGAGCTTATAAGCTCTAAAATATCAATTCTAGAGCTTCTAAGCTCTAAAATATTAATTCTAGAGCTTCTAAGCTCTAAAATTGATATTTTAGAGCTTATAAGCTCTAAAATATATATTCTAGAGCTTATAAGCTCTATAATATATATTCTAAAGCTTCTAAGCTATAAAATATCAATTCTTGAGCTTATAAGCTCTAAATTATCAATTCTAGAGCTTATAAGCTCTAGAATATCAATTCTAGAGCTTATAAGCTCTAGAATATCAATTCTAGAGCTTATAAGCTCTAAAATATAAATTCTAGAGCTTATAAGCTCTATAATATATATTCTAAAGCTTCTAAGCTATAAAATATCAATTCTTGAGCTTATAAGCTCTAAATTATCAATTCTAGAGCTTATAAGCTCTAAATTATCAATTCTAGAGCTTATAAGCTCTAAAATATCAATTCTAGAGCTTATAAGCTCTAAAATATTAATTCTAGAGCTTCTAAGCTCTAAAATTGATATTTTAGAGCTTATAAGCTCTAAAATATAAATTCTAGAGCTTATAAGCTCTAAAATATATATTCTAGAGCTTATAAGCTCTATAATATATATTCTAAAGCTTATAAGCTCTAAAATTTAAATTTTAGAGCTTATAAGCTCTAAAATATCAATTCTAGAGCTTATAAGCTCTAAAATATCAATTCTAGAGCTTATAAGCTCTAAACTATCAATTCCAGAGTTTATAAGCTCTAAAATATCAATTCTAGAGCTTCTAAGCTCTAAAATTGATATTTTAGAGCTTCTAAGCTATAAAATATCAATTCTTGAGCTTATAAGCTCTAAATTGTCAATTCTAGAGCTTATAAGCTCTAAATTATCAATTCTAGAGCTTATAAGCTCTAGAATATCAATTCTAGAGCTTATAAGCTCTGGAATATCAATTCTAGAGCTTATAAGCTCTAGAATATAAATTCTAGAGCGTATAAGCTCTAAAATATAAATTCTAGAGCTTATAAGCTCTAAAATATGAATTCTAGAGCTTATGAGCTCTAAAATATAAATTCTAGAGCTTATAAGCTCTGAAATATAAATTCTAGAGCTTATAAGCTCTAAAATATAAATTCTAGAGCTTATAAGCTCTGAAATATAAATTCTAGAGCTTATAAGCTCTAAAATATAAATTCTAGAGCTTATAAGCTCTAAAATATAAATTCTAGAGCTTATAAGCTCTAAAATATAAATTCTAGAGCTTATAAGCTCTATAATATATATTCTAGAGCTTATAAGCTCTAAAATATAAATTCTAGAGCTTATAAGCTCTAAACTATAAATTCTAGAGCTTATCAGCTCTAAAATATAAATTCTAGAGCTTATAAGCTCTAAAATATAAATTCTAGAGCTTATAAGCTCTAAAATATAAATTCTAGAGCTTATAAGCTCTAAAATATAAATTCTAGAGCTTATAAGCTCTAAAATATGAATTCTAGAGCTTATAAGCTCTAAAATATAAATTCTAGAGCTTATAAACTCTAAAATATAAATTCTAGAGCTTATAAGCTCTAAAATATAAATTCTAGAGCTTATAAGCTCTAAAATATCAATTCTAGAGCTTATAAGCTCTAAAATATCAATTCTAGAGCTTATAAGCTCTAAAATATCAATTCCAGAGCTTATAAGCTCTAAAATATTAATTCTAGAGCTTCTAAGCTCCAAAATTGATATTTTAGAGCTTCTTAGCTATAAAATATCAATTCTAGAGCTTATAAGCTCTAAAATATCAATTCTAGAGCTTCTAAGCTCTCAAATTGATATTTTAGAGCTTCTAAGCTATAAAATATCAATTCTTGAGCTTATAAGCTGTAAATTATCAATTCTAGAGCTTATAAGCTCTAAATTATCAATTCTAGAGCTTATAAGCTCTAGAATATCAATTCTAGAGCTTATAAGCTCTGAAATATCAATTCTAGAGCTTATAAGCTCTAAAATATCAATTCTAGAGCTTATAAGCTCTAAAATATCAATTCCAGAGCTTATAAGCTCTAAAATATTAACTCTAGAGCTTCTAAGCTCTAAAATTGATATTTTAGAGCTTCTTAGCTATAAAATATCAATTCTAGAGCTTATAAGCTCTAAAATATAAATTCTAGACCTTATAAGCTCTAAAATATAAATTCTAGAGCTTATAAGCTCTAAAATATAAATTCTAGACCTTATAAGCTCTAAAATATAAATTCTAGAGCTTATAAGCTCTAAAATATGAATTCTAGAGCTTATAAGCTCTAAAATATAAATTCTAGAGCTTATAAGCTCTAAAATATCAATTCTAGAGCTTCTAAGCTCTAAAATTGATATTTTAGAGCTTCTAAGCTCTAAAATATCAATTCTAGAGCTTATAAGCTCTAAAATATCGATTCTAGAGCTTATAAGCTCTAAAATATCAATTCTAGAGCTTATAAGCTCTAAAATATCAATTCTAGAGCTGATAAGCTCTAAATTATCAATTCTAGAGCTTATAAGCTCGAAATTATCAATTCTAGAGCTTATAAGCTCTAAAATATAAATTCTAGAGCTTATAAGCTCTAAAATATAAATTCTAGAGTTTATAAGCTCTGAAATATAAATTCTAGAGCTTATAAGCTCTAAAATATGAATTCTAGAGCTTATAAGCTCTAAAATATGAATTCTAGAGCTTATTAGCTCTAAAATATCAGTTCACGAGCTTATAAGCTCTAAAATATCAATTCTAGAGCTTATAAGCTCTGAAATATAAAATCTAGAGCTTATAAGCTCTAAAATATAAATTCTAGAGCTTATAAGCTCTAAAATATAAATTCTAGAGCTTATAAGCTCTAAAATATAAATTCTAGATTTTATAAGCTCTAAAATATAAATTCTAGAGCTTATAAGATCTATAATATATGTTCTAGAGCTTATAAGCTCTAAAATATCAATTCCAGAGCTTATAAGCTCTAAAATATCAATTCTAGAGCTTCTAAGCTCTAAAATTGATATTTTAGAGCTTCTTAGCTATAAAATATCAATTCTAGAGCTTATAAGCTCTAAAATATCAATTCTAGAGCTTATCAGCTCTACAATATAAATTCTAGACCTTATAAGCTCTAAAATATAAATTCTAGAGCTTATAAGCTGTATAATATATATTCTAGAGCTTATAAGCTCTAAAATATAAATTCTAGAGCTTATAAGCTCTAAAATATAAATTCTAGAGCTTGTAAGCTCTAAAATATAAATTCTAGAGCTTATAAGCTCTAAAATATAAATTCTAGAGCTTCTAAGCTCTAAAATATAAATTCTAGAGCTTATAAGCTCTAAAATATCAATTCTAGAGCTTATAAGCTCTAAAATATCAATTCTAGAGCTTATAAGCTCTAAAATATCAATTCTAGAGCTTCTAAGCTCTAAAATATCAATTCTAGAGCTTATAAACTCTAAAATATAAATTCTAGAGCTTATAAGCTCTAAAATATAAATTCTAGAGCTTATAAGCTCTAAAATATAGATTCTAGAGCTTATAAGCTCTAAAATATCAATTCTAGAGCTTATAAGCTCTAAAATATCAATTCTAGAGCTTCTAAGCTCTAAAATATCAATTCTAGAGCTCATAAGCTCTAAAATATCAATTCTAGAGCTTATAAGCTCTAAAATATAAATTCTAGAGCTTATAAGCTCTAAAATATAAATTCTAGAGCTTATAAGCTCTAAAATATAAATTCTAGAGCTTATAAGCTCTAAACTATCAATTCCAGAGTTTATAAGCTCTAAAGTATCAATTCTAGAGCTTCTAAGCTCTAAAATTGATATTTTAGAGCTTCTAAGCTATAAAATATCAATTCTTGAGCTTATAAGCTCTAAATTATCAATTCTAGAGCTTATAAGCTTTGAAATATAAATTCTAGAGCTTATAAGCTCTGAAATATCAATTCTAGAGCTTATAAGCTCTGAAATATCAATTCTAGAGCTTATAAGCTCTAAAATATAAATTCTAGAGCTTATAAGCTCTAAAATATAAATTCTAGAGCTTATAAGCTCTAAAATATAAATTCTAGAGCTTATAAGCTCTAAAATATAAATTCTAGAGCTTATGAGCTCTAAAATATAAATTCTAGAGCTTATAAGCTCTGAAATATAAATTCTAGAGCTTATAAGCTCTAAAATATAAATTCTAGAGCGTATAAGCTCTAAAATATAAATTCTAGAGCTTATAAGCTCTAAAATATAAATTCTAGAGCTTATAAGCTCTAAAATATAAATTCTAGAGCTTATAAGCTCTAAATATAAATTCTAGAGCTTATAAGCTCTAAAATATAAATTCTAGAGCTTATAAGCTCTAAAATATAAATTCTAGAGCTTATAAGCTCTAAAATATAAATTCTAGAGCTTATAAGCTCTAAAATATCAATTCTAGAGCTTCTAAGCTCTAAAATTGATATTTTAGAGCTTCTAAGCTATAAAATATCAATTCTTGAGCTTATAAGCTCTAAATTATCAATTCTAGAGCTTATAAGCTCTAAATTATCAATTCTAGAGCTTATAAGCTCTAGAATATCAATTCTAGAGCTTATAAGCTCTAAAATATCAATTCTAGAGCTTATAAGCTCTAAAATATTAATTCTAGAGCTTCTAAGCTCTAAAATTGATATTTTAGAGCTTATAAGCTCTAAAATATAAATTCTAGAGCTTATAAGCTCTAAAATATAAATTCTAGAGCTTATAAGCTCTAAAATATAAATTCTAGAGCTTATAAGCTCTAAAATATCAATTCTAGAGCAAATAAGCTCTAAAATATAAATTCTAGAGCTTATAAGCTCTAAAATATCAATTCTAGAGCTTATAAGCTCTAAAATATCAATTCTAGAGCTTATAAGCTCTAAAATATCAATTCTAGAGCTTATAAGCTCTAAAATATAAATTCTAGAGCTTATAAGCTCTAAAATATAAATTCTAGAGCTTATAAGCTCTAAAATATAAATTCTAGAGCTTATAAGCTCTAAAATATCAATTCTAGAGCTTATGAGCTCTAAAATATAAATTCTAGAGCTTATAAGCTCTGAAATATAAATTCTAGAGCTTATAAGCTCTAAAATATAAATTCTAGAGCGTATAAGCTCTAAAATATAAATTCTAGAGCTTATAAGCTCTAAAATATAAATTCTAGAGCTTATAAGCTCTAAAATATAAATTCTAGAGCTTATGAGCTCTAAAATATAAATTCTAGAGCTTATAAGCTCTGAAATATAAATTCTAGAGCTTATAAGCTCTAAAATATAAATTCTAGAGCGTATAAGCTCTAAAATATAAATTCTAGAGCTTATAAGCTCTAAAATATAAATTCTAGAGCTTATAAGCTCTAAAATATAAATTCTAGAGCTTATAAGCTCTAAAATATAAATTCTAGAGCTTATAAGCTCTAAAATATAAATTCTAGAGCTTATAAGCTCTAAAATATAAATTCTAGAGCTTATAAGCTCTAAAATATAAATTCTAGAGCTTATAAGCTCTAAAATATAAATTCTAGAGCTTATAAGCTCTAAAATATAAATTCTAGAGCTTATAAGCTCTAAAATATCAATTCTAGAGCTTCTAAGCTCTAAAATTGATATTTTAGAGCTTCTAAGCTATAAAATATCAATTCTTGAGCTTATAAGCTCTAAATTATCAATTCTAGAGCTTATAAGCTCTAAAATATAAATTCTAGAGCTTATAAGCTCTAAAATATAAATTCTAGAGCTTATAAGCTCTCAAATATAAATTCTAGAGCTTATAAGCTCTAAAATATAAATTCTAGAGCTTATAAGCTCTAAAATATAAATTCTAGATTTTATAAGCTCTAAAATATAAATTCTTGAGCTTATAAGATCTATAATATATATTCTAGAGCTTATAAGCTCTAAAATATAAATTCTAGGGCTTATAAGCTCTAAAATATATATTCTAGAGCTTATAAGCTCTAAAATATAAATTCTAGAGCTTATAAGCTCTAAAATATAAATTCTAGAGCTTATAAGCTCTAAAATATCAATTCTAGAGCTTATAAGCTCTAAAATATAAATTCTAGAGCTTATAAGCTCTAAAATATAAATTCTAGAGCTTATAAGCTCTAAAATATAAATTCTAGAGGTTATAAGCTCTAAAATATCAATTCTAGAGCTTATAAGCTCTAAAATATCAATTCTAGAGCTTATAAGCTCTAAACTATCAATTCCAGAGTTTATAAGCTCTAAAGTATCAATTCTAGAGCTTCTAAGCTCTAAAATTGATATTTTAGAGCTTCTAAGCTATAAAATATCAATTCTTGAGCTTATAAGCTCTAAATTATCAATTCCAGAGCTTATAAGCTCTAAATTATCAATTCTAGAGCTTATGAGCTCTAAAATATAAATTCTAGAGCTTATAAGCTCTGAAATATCAATTCTAGAGCTTATAAGCTCTGAAATATCAATTCTAGAGCTTATAAGCTCTAAAATATCAATTCTAGAGCTTATAAGCTCTAAAATATAAATTCTAGAGCGTATAAGCTCTAAAATATAAATTCTAGAGCTTATGAGCTCTAAAATATAAATTCTAGAGCTTATAAGCTCTGAAATATAAATTCTAGAGCTTATAAGCTCTAAAATATAAATTCTAGAGCGTATAAGCTCTAAAATATAAATTCTAGAGCTTATAAGCTCTAAAATATAAATTCTAGAGCTTATAAGCTCTAAAATATAAATTCTAGAGCTTATAAGCTCTAAAATATAAATTCTAGAGCTTATAAGCTCTAAAATATAAATTCTAGAGCTTATAAGCTCTAAAATATAAATTCTAGAGCTTATAAGCTCTAAAATATAAATTCTAGAGCTTATAAGCTCTAAAATATCAATTCTAGAGCTTCTAAGCTCTAAAATTGATATTTTAGAGCTTCTAAGCTATAAAATATCAATTCTTGAGCTTATAAGCTCAAAATTATCAATTCTAGAGCTTATAAGCTCTAAATTATCAATTCTAGAGCTTATAAGCTCTAGAATATCAATTCTAGAGCTTATAAGCTCTAAAATATCAATTCTAGAGCTTATAAGCTCTAAAATATAAATTCTAGAGCTTATAAGCTCTAAAATATGAATTCTAGAGCTTATAAGCTCTAAAATATAAATTCTAGAGCTTATAAGCTCTAAAATATCAATTCTAGAGCTTCTAAGCTCTAAAATTGATATTTTAGAGCTTCTAAGCTCTAAAATATCAATTCTAGAGCTTATAAGCTCTAAAATATCGATTCTAGAGCTTATAAGCTCTAAAATATCAATTCTAGAGCTTATAAGCTCTAAAATATCAATTCTAGAGCTGATAAGCTCTAAAATATAAATTCTAGAGCTTATAAGCTCTAAAATATAAATTCTAGAGCTTCCAAGCTCTAAAATTGATATTTTAGAGCTTATAAGGTCTAAAATACAAATTCTAGAGCTTATAAGCTCTAAAATATAAATTCTAGAGCTTATAAGCTCTGAAATATAAAATCTAGAGCTTATAAGCTCTAAAATATAAATTCTAGAGCTTATAAGCTCTAAAATATAAATTCTAGAGCTTATAAGCTCTAAAATATAAATTCTAGAGCTTATAAGATCTATAATATATATTCTAGAGCTTATAAGCTCTAAAATATAAATTCTAGGGCTTATAAGCTCTAAAATATAAATTCTAGAGCTTATAAGCTCTAAAATATAAATTCTAGAGCTTATAAGCTCTAAAATATAAATTCTAGAGCTTATAAGCTCTAAAATATAAATTCTAGAGCTTATAAGCTCTCAAATATAAATTCTAGAGCTTATAAGCTCTAAAATATAAATTCTAGAGCTTATAAGCTCTAAAATATAAATTCTAGATTTTATAAGCTCTAAAATATAAATTCTAGAGCTTATAAGATCTATAATATATATTCTAGAGCTTTTAAGCTCTAAAATATAAATTCTAGGGCTTATAAGCTCTAAAATATATATTCTAGAGCTTATAAGCTCTAAAATATAAATTCTAGAGCTTATAAGCTCTAAAATATAAATTCTAGAGCTTATAAGCTCTAAAATATCAATTCTAGAGCTTATAAGCTCTAAAATATAAATTCTAGAGCTTATAAGCTCTAAAATATAAATTCTAGAGCTTATAAGCTCTAAAATATAAATTCTAGAGGTTATAAGCTCTAAAATATCAATTCTAGAGCTTTTAAGCTCTAAAATATCAATTCTAGAGCTTATAAGCTCTAAACTATCAATTCCAGAGTTTATAAGCTCTAAAGTATCAATTCTAGAGCTTCTAAGCTCTAAAATTGATATTTTAGAGCTTCTAAGCTATAAAATATCAATTCTTGAGCTTATAAGCTCTAAATTATCAATTCCAGAGCTTATAAGCTCTAAATTATCAATTCTAGAGCTTATGAGCTCTAAAATATAAATTCTAGAGCTTATAAGCTCTGAAATATCAATTCTAGAGCTTATAAGCCCTGAAATATCAATTCTAGAGCTTATAAGCTCTAAAATATCAATTCTAGAGCTTATAAGCTCTAAAATATAAATTCTAGAGCTTATAAGCTCTAAAATATAAATTCTAGAGCTTATGAGCTCTAAAATATAAATTCTAGAGCTTATAAGCTCTGAAATATAAATTCTAGAGCTTATAAGCTCTAAAATATAAATTCTAGAGCGTATAAGCTCTAAAATATAAATTCTAGAGCTTATAAGCTCTAAAATATAAATTCTAGAGCTTATAAGCTCTAAAATATAAATTCTAGAGCTTATAAGCTCTAAAATATAAATTCTAGAGCTTATAAGCTCTAAAATATAAATTCTAGAGCTTATAAGCTCTAAAATATAAATTCTAGAGCTTATAAGCTCTAAAATATGAATTCTAGAGCTTATAAGCTCTAAAATATCAATTCTAGAGCTTCTAAGCTTTAAAATTGATATTTTAGAGCTTCTAAGCTATAAAATATCAATTCTTGAGCTTATAAGCTCTAAATTATCAATTCTAGAGCTTATAAGCTCTAAATTATCAATTCTAGAGCTTATAAGCTCTACAATATCAATTCTAGAGCTTATAAGCTCTAAAATATCAATTCTAGAGCTTATAAGCTCTAAAATATTAATTCTAGAGCTTCTAAGCTCTAAAATTGATATTTTAGAGCTTATAAGCTCTAAAATATAAATTCTAGAGCTTATAAGCTCTAAAATATAAATTCTAGAGCTTATAAGCTCTAAAATATCAATTCTAGAGCTTATAAGCTCTAAAATATAAATTCTAGAGGTTATAAGCTCTAAAATATCAATTCTAGAGCTTATAAGCTCTAAAATATCAATTCTAGAGCTTCTAAGCTCTAAAATTGATATTTTAGAGCTTCTAAGCTATAAAATATCAATTCTTGAGCTTATAAGCTCTAAATTATCAATTCCAGAGCTTATAAGCTCTAAATTATCAATTCTAGAGCTTATGAGCTCTAAAATATAAATTCTAGAGCTTATAAGCTCTGAAATATCAATTCTAGAGCTTATAAGCTCTGAAATATCTATTCTAGAGCTTATAAGCTCTAAAATATCAATTCTAGAGCTTATAAGCTCTAAAATATAAATTCTAGAGCTTATAAGCTCTAAAATATAAATTCTAGAGCTTATGAGCTCTAAAATATAAATTCTAGAGCTTATAAGCTCTGAAATATAAATTCTAGAGCTTATAAGCTCTAAAATATAAATTCTAGAGCGTATAAGCTCTAAAATATAAATTCTAGAGCTTATAAGCTCTAAAATATAAATTCTAGAGCTTATAAGCTCTAAAATATAAATTCTAGAGCTTATGAGCTCTAAAATATAAATTCTAGAGCTTATAAGCTCTGAAATATAAATTCTAGAGCTTATAAGCTCTAAAATATAAATTCTAGAGCGTATAAGCTCTAAAATATAAATTCTAGAGCTTATAAGCTCTAAAATATAAATTCTAGAGCTTATAAGCTCTAAAATATAAATTCTAGAGCTTATAAGCTCTAAAATATAAATTCTAGAGCTTATAAGCTCTAAAATATAAATTCTAGAGCTTATAAGCTCTAAAATATAAATTCTAGAGCTTATAAGCTCTAAAATATAAATTCTAGAGCTTATAAGCTCTAAAATATCAATTCTAGAGCTTCTAAGCTCTAAAATTGATATTTTAGAGCTTCTAAGCTATAAAATATCAATTCTTGAGCTTATAAGCTCTAAATTATCAATTCTAGAGCTTATAAGCTCTAAAATATAAATTCTAGAGCTTATAAGCTCTAAAATATAAATTCTAGAGCTTATAAGCTCTAAAATATTAATTCTAGAGCTTCTAAGCTCTAAAATTGATATTTTAGAGCTTATAAGCTCTAAAATATAAATTCTAGAGCTTATAAGCTCTAAAATATCAATTCTAGAGCTTATAAGCTCTAAAATATAAATTCTAGAGCTTATAAGCTCTAAAATATAAATTCTAGAGCTTATGAGCTCTAAAATATAAATTCTAGAGCTTATAAGCTCTGAAATATAAATTCTAGAGCTTATAAGCTCTAAAATATAAATTCTAGAGCGTATAAGCTCTAAAATATAAATTCTAGAGCTTATAAGCTCTAAAATATAAATTCTAGAGCTTATAAGCTCTAAAATATAAATTCTAGAGCTTATAAGCTCTAAAATATAAATTCTAGAGCTTATAAGCTCTAAAATATAAATTCTAGAGCTTATAAGCTCTAAAATATCAATTCTAGAGCTTATAAGCTCTAAAATATAAATTCTAGAGCTTATAAGCTCTAAAATATAAATTCTAGAGCTTATAAGCTCTAAAATATCAATTCTAGAGCTTATAAGCTCTAAAATATCAATTCTAGAGCTTATAAGCTCTAAAATATAAATTCTAGAGCTTATAAGCTCTAAAATATAAATTCTAGAGGTTATAAGCTCTAAAATATCAATTCTAGAAATTATAAGCTCTAAAATATCGATTCTAGAGCTTATAAGCTCTGAAATATCAATTCTAGAGCTTATAAGCTCTAAAATATCAATTCTAGAGCTTATAAGCTCTAAAATATCAATTCTAGAGCTTATAAGCTCTAAAATATCAATTCTAGAGCTTATAAGCTCTAAAATATCAATTCTAGAGTTTATAAGCTCTAAAATATCAATTCTAGAGCTTATAAGCTCTAAAATATCTATTCTAGAGCTTCTAAGCTCTAAAATTGATATTTCAGAGCTTCTAAGCTATAAAATATCAATTCTAGAGCTCATAAGCTCTAAAATATTAATTCTAGAGCTTATAAGGTCTAAAATATCAATTCTAGAGCTTATAAGCTCTAAAATATAAATTCTAGAGCTTATAAGCTCTAAAATATAAATTCTAGAGCTTATAAGCTCTAAAATATAGATTCTAGAGCGTATAAGCTCTAAAATATAAATTCTAGAGCTTATAAGCTCTAAAATATAAATTCTAGAGCTTATAAGCTCTAAAATATAAATTCTAGAGCTTATAAGCTCTAAAATATAAATTCTAGAGCTTATAAGCTCTAAAATATAAATTCTAGAGCTTATAAGCTCTGAAATATAAATTCTAGAGCTTATAAGCTCTAAAATATCAATTCTAGAGCTTCTAAGCTCTAAAATTGATATTTTAGAGCTTCTAAGCTATAAAATATCAATTCTTGAGCTTATAAGCTCTAAATTATCAATTCTAGAGCTTATAAGCTCTAAATTATCAATTCTAGAGCTTATAAGCTCTAAAATATAAATTCTAGAGCTTATAAGCTCTGAAATATCAATTCTAGAGCTTATAAGCTCTGAAATATCAATTCTAGAGCTTATAAGCTCTAAAATATAAATTCTAGAGCTTATAAGCTCTAAAATATAAATTCTAGAGCTTATAAGCTCTAAAATATAAATTCTAGAGCTTATAAGCTCTAAAATATAAATTCTAGAGCTTATGAGCTCTAAAATATAAATTCTAGAGCTTATAAGCTCTGAAATATAAATTCTAGAGCTTATAAGCTCTAAAATATAAATTCTAGAGCGTATAAGCTCTAAAGTATAAATTCTAGAGCTTATAAGCTCTAAAATATAAATTCTAGAGCTTATAAGCTCTAAAATATAAATTCTAGAGCTTATAAGCTCTAAAATATAAATTCTAGAGCTTATAAGCTCTAAAATATGAATTCTAGAGCTTATAAGCTCTAAAATATAAATTCTAGAGCTTATAAGCTCTAAAATATAAATTCTAGAGCTTATAAGCTCTAAAATATCAATTCTAGAGCTTCTAAGCTCTAAAATTGATATTTTAGAGCTTCTAAGCTATAAAATATCAATTCTTGAGCTTATAAGCTCTAAATTATCAATTCTAGAGCTTATAAGCTCTAAATTATCAATTCTAGAGCTTATAAGCTCTAGAATATCAATTCTAGAGCTTATAAGCTCTAAAATATCAATTCTAGAGCTTATAAGCTCTAAAATATTAATTCTAGAGCTTCTAAGCTCTAAACTATCAATTCTAGAGCTTATAAGCTCTAAAATATCAATTCTAGAGCTTATAAGCTCTAAAAAATCAATTCTAGAGCTTATAAGCTCTGAAATATTAATTCTAGAGCTTCTAAGCTCTAACATTGATATTTTAGAGCTTATAAGCTCTAAAATATAAATTCTAGAGCTTATAAGCTCTAAAATATAAATTCTAGAGCTTATAAGCTCTAAAATATAAATTCTAGAGCTTATAAGCTCTAAAATATAAATTCTAGAGCGTATAAGCTCTAAAATATAAATTCTAGAGCTTATAAGCTCTAAAATATAAATTCTAGAGCTTATAAGCTCTAAAATATAAATTCTAGAGCTTATAAGCTCTAAAATATCAATTCTAGAGCGTATAAGCTCTAAAATATAAATTCTAGAGCTTATAAGCTCTAAAATATAAATTCTAGAGCTTATAAGCTCTAAAATATAAATTCTAGAGCTTATAAGCTCTAAAATATCAATTCTAGAGCTTATAAGCTCTAAAATATCAATTCTAGAGCTTATAAGCTCTAAAATATAAATTCTAGAGCTTATAAGCTCTAAAATATAAATTCTAGAGCTTATAAGCTCTAAAATATCAATTTTAGAGCTTATAAGCTCTAAAATATCAATTCTAGAGCTTATAAGCTCTAAACTATAAATTCTAGAGCTTATAAGCTCTAAAATATAAATTCTAGAGCTTATAAGCTCTAAAATATAAATTCTAGAGCTTATAAGCTCTAAAATATCAATTCTAGAGCTTATAAGCTCTAAAGTATCAATTCTAGAGTTTATAAGCTTCAAAATATCAATTCTAGAGCTTATAAGCTCTAAAATATCAATTCTAGAGCTTCTAAGCTCTAAAATTGATATTTTAGAGCTTCTAAGCTATAAAATATCAATTCTTGAGCTTATAAGCTCTAAATTATCAATTCTAGAGCTTATAAGCTCTAAATTATCAATTCTAGAGCTTATAAGCTCTAGAATATCAATTCTAGAGCTTATAAGCTCTAAAATGTCAATTCTAGAGCTTATAAGCTCTAAAATATTAATTCTAGAGCTTCTAAGCTCTAAAATTGATATTTTAGAGCTTATAAGCTGTAAAATATAAATTCTAGAGCTGATAAGCTCCAAAATATAAATTCTAGAGCTCATAAGCTCTAAAATATAAATTCTAGAGCTTATAAGCTCTAAAATATAAATTCTAGAGCTTATAAGCTCTATAATATATATTCTAGAGCTTATAAGCGCTAAAATATAAATTCTAGAGCTTATAAGCTCTAAAATATAAATTCTATAGCTTATAAGCTCTAAAATATCAATTCTAGAGCTTATAAGCTCTAAAATATCAATTCTAGAGCTTATAAGCTCTAAAATATCAATTCTAGAGCTTATAAGCTCTAAAATATCAATTCTAGAGCTTATAAGCTCTAAAACTATCAATTCTAGAGCTTATAAGCTCTAAAATATCAATTCTAGAGCTTATAAGCTCTAAAATATCAATTCTAGAGCTTATAAGCTCTAAAATATCAATTCCAGAGCTTATAAGCTCTAAAATATAAATTCTAGAGCTTATAAGCTCTAAAATATAAATTCTAGAGCTTATAAGCTCTAAAATATAAATTCTAGAGCTTATAAGCTCTAAAATATAAATTCTAGAGCTTATAAGCTCTAAAATATAAATTCTAGAGCTTATAAGCTCTAAAATATAAATTCCAGAGCTTATAAGCTCTAAAATATTAATTCTAGAGCTTCTAAGCTCCAAAATTGATATTTTAGAGCTTCTTAGCTATAAAATATCAATTCTAGAGCTTATAAGCTCTAAAATATCAATTCTAGAGCTTATAAGCTCTAAAATATAAATTCTAGGGCTTATAAGCTCTAAAATATAAATTCTAGAGCTTATAAGCTCTAAAATATAAATTCTAGAGCTTATTTGCTCTAAAATATAAATTCTAGAGCTTATAAGCTCTAAAATATCAATTCTAGAGCTTATAAGCTCTAAAATACAAATTCTAGAGCTTATAAGCTCTAAAATATAAATTCTAGAGCTTATAAGCTCTAAAATATCAATTCTAGAGCTTATAAGCTCTAAAATATAAATTCTAGAGCTTATAAGCTCTAAAATATAAATTCTAGAGCTTATAAGCTCTAAAATATGAATTCTAGAGCTTATAAGCTCTAAAATATAAATTCTAGAGCTTATAAACTCTAAAATATGAATTCTAGAGCTTATAAGCTCTAAAATATAAATTCTAGAGCTTATAAACTCTAAAATATCAATTCTAGAGCTTATAAGCTCTAAAATATCAATTCTAGAGCTTATAAGCTCTAAAATATCAATTCCAGAGCTTATAAGCTCTAAAATATTAATTCTAGAGCTTCTAAGCTCCAAAATTGATATTTTAGAGCTTCTTAGCTATAAAATATCAATTCTAGAGCTTATAAGCTCTAAAATATCAATTCTAGAGCTTCTAAGCTCTAAAATTGATATTTTAGAGCTTCTAAGCTATAAAATATCAATTCTTGAGCTTATAAGCTGTAAATTATCAATTCTAGAGCTTATAAGCTCTAAATTATCAATTCTAGAGCTTATAAGCTCTAGAATATCAATTCTAGAGCTTATAAGCTCTGAAATATCAATTCTAGAGCTTATAAGCTCTAAAATATCAATTCTAGAGCTTATAAGCTCTAAAATATCAATTCCAGAGCTTATAAGCTCTAAAATATTAACTCTAGAGCTTCTAAGCTCTAAAATTGATATTTTAGAGCTTCTTAGCTATAAAATATCAATTCTAGAGCTTATAAGCTCTAAAATATAAATTCTAGACCTTATAAGCTCTAAAATATAAATTCTAGAGCTTATAAGCTCTAAAATATAAATTCTAGAGCTTATAAGCTCTAAAATATAAATTCTAGAGCTTCTAAGCTCTAAAATATAAATTCTAGAGCTTATAAGCTCTAAAATATCAATTCTAGAGCTTATAAGCTCTAAAATATCAATTCTAGAGCTTCTAAGCTCTAAAATATCAATTCTAGAGCTTATAAACTCTAAAATATGAATTCTAGAGCTTATAAGCTCTAAAATATAAATTCTAGAGCTTATACGCTCTAAAATATAGATTCTAGAGCTTATAAGCTCTAAAATATCAATCCTAGAGCTTATAAGCTCTAAAATATCAATTCTAGAGCTTATAAGCTCTAAAATATCAATTCTAGAGCTTCTAAGCTCTAAAATATCAATTCTAGAGCTTATAAGCTCTAAATATAAATTCTAGAGCTTCTAAGCTCTAAAATATAAATTCTAGAGCTTATAAGCTCTAAAATATCAATTCTAGAGCTTATGAGCTCTAAAATATCAATTCTAGAGCTTATAAGCTCTAAAATATTAATTCTAGAGCTTCTAAGCTCTAAAATTGATATTTTAGAGCTTCTAAGCTATAAAATATCAATTCTTGAGCTTATAAAGCTGTAAATTATCAATTCTAGAGCTTATAAGCTCTAAATTATCAATTCTAGAGCTTATAAGCTCTAGAATATCAATTCTAGAGCTTATAAGCTCTGAAATATCAATTCTAGAGCTTATAAGCTCTAAAATATCAATTCTAGAGCTTATAAGCTCTAAAATATCAATTCCAGAGCTTATAAGCTCTAAAATATTAACTCTAGAGCTTCTAAGCTCTAAAATTGATATTTTAGAGCTTCTTAGCTATAAAATATCAATTCTAGAGCTTATAAGCTCTAAAATATAAATTCTAGACCTTATAAGCTCTAAAATATAAATTCTAGAGCTTATAAGCTCTAAAATATAAATTCTAGAGCTTATAAGCTCTAAAATATAAATTCTAGAGCTTCTAAGCTCTAAAATATAAATTCTAGAGCTTATAAGCTCTAAAATATCAATTCTAGAGCTTATAAGCTCTAAAATATCAATTCTAGAGCTTCTAAGCTCTAAAATATCAATTCTAGAGCTTATAAACTCTAAAATATGAATTCTAGAGCTTATAAGCTCTAAAATATAAATTCTAGAGCTTATAAGCTCTAAAATATAGATTCTAGAGCTTATAAGCTCTAAAATATCAATCCTAGAGCTTATAAGCTCTAAAATATCAATTCTAGAGCTTATAAGCTCTAAAATATCAATTCTAGAGCTTCTAAGCTCTAAAATATCAATTCTAGAGCTTATAAGCTCTAAAATATAAATTCTAGAGCTTCTAAGCTCTAAAATATAAATTCTAGAGCTTATAAGCTCTAAAATATCAATTCTAGAGCTTATGAGCTCTAAAATATCAATTCTAGAGCTTATAAGCTCTAAAATATTAATTCTAGAGCTTCTAAGCTCCAAAATTGATATTTTAGAGCTTCTTAGCTATAAAATATCAATTCTAGAGCTTATAAGCTCTAAAATATCAATTCTAGAGCTTCTAAGCTCTAAAATTGATATTTAGAGCTTCTAAGCTATAAATATCAATTCTTGAGCTTATAAGCTGTAAATTATCAATTCTAGAGCTTATAAGCTCTAAATTATCAATTCTAGAGCTTATAAGCTCTAGAATATCAATTCTAGAGCTTATAAGCTCTGAAATATCAATTCTAGAGCTTATAAGCTCTGAAATATCAATTCTAGAGCTTATAAGCTCTAAAATATCAATTCCAGAGCTTATAAGCTCTAAAATATAAATTCTAGAGCTTATAAGCTCTAAAATATAAATTCTAGAGCTTATAAGCTCTAAAATATAAATTCTAGAGCTTATAAGCTCTAAAATATAAATTCTAGAGCTTATAAGCTCTAAAATATAAATTCTAGAGCTTATAAGCTCTAAAATATAAATTCTAGAGCTTATAAGCTCTAAAATATCAATTCTAGAGCGTATAAGCTCTAAAATATAAATTCTAGAGCTTATAAGCTCTAAAATATAAATTCTAGAGCTTATAAGCTCTAAAATATCAATTCTAGAGCTTATAAGCTCTAAAATATCAATTCTAGAGCTTATAAGCTCTAAAATATAAATTCTAGAGCTTATAAGCTCTAAAATATAAATTCTAGAGCTTATAAGCTCTAAAATATAAATTCTAGAGCTTATAAGCTCTAAAATATAAATTCTAGAGCTTATAAGCTCTAAAACATAAATTCTAGAGCTTATAAGCTCTAAAATATAAATTCTAGAGCTTATAAGCTCTAAAATATAAATTCTAGAGCTTATAAGCTCTAAAATATAAATTCTAGAGCTTATAAGCTCTAAAATATCAATTCTAGAGCTTATAAGCTCTAAAATATCAATTCTAGAGCTTATAAGCTCTAAAATATTAATTCTAGAGCTTCTAAGCTCTAAAATTGATATTTTAGAGCTTATAAGCTGTAAAATATAAATTCTAGAGCTGATAAGCTCCAAAATATAAATTCTAGAGCTTATAAGCTCTAAAATATAAATTCTAGAGCTTATAAGCTCTAAAATATAAATTCTAGAGCTTATAAGCTCTATAATATATATTCTAGAGCTTATAAGCGCTAAAATATAAATTCTAGAGCTTATAAGCTCTAAAATATAAATTCTAGAGCTTATAAGCTCTAAAATATAAATTCTAGAGCTTATAAGCTCTATAATATATATTCTAGAGCTTATAAGCGCTAAAATATAAATTCTAGAGCTTATAAGCTCTAAAATATTAATTCTAGAGCTTATAAGCTCTAAAATATCAATTCTAGAGCTTATAAGCTCTAAAATATAAATTCTAGAGCTTATAAGCTCTAAAATATCAATTCTAGAGCTTATAAGCTCTAAAATATCAATTCTAGAGCTTATAAGCTCTAAAATATAAATTCTAGAGCTTATAAGCTCTAAAATATAAATTCTAGAGGTTATAAGCTCTAAAATATCAATTCTAGAAATTATAAGCTCTAAAATATCGATTCTAGAGCTTATAAGCTCTGAAATATCAATTCTAGAGCTTATAAGCTCTAAAATATCAATTCTAGAGCTTATAAGCTCTAAAATATCAATTCTAGAGCTTCTAAGCTCTAAAATTGATATTTTAGAGCTTCTAAGCTATAAAATATCAATTCTTGAGCTTATAAGCTCTAAATTATCAATTCTAGAGCTTATAAGCTCTAAATTATCAATTCTAGAGCTTATAAGCTCTAAAATATAAATTCTAGAGCTTATAAGCTCTGAAATATCAATTCTAGAGCTTATAAGCTCTGAAATATCAATTCTAGAGCTTATAAGCTCTAAAATATAAATTCTAGAGCTTATAAGCTCTAAAATTGATATTTTAGAGCTTCTAAGCTATAAAATATCAATTCTTGAGCTTATAAGCTCTAAATTATCAATTCTAGAGCTTATAAGCTCTAAATTATCAATTCTAGAGCTTATAAGCTCTAAAATATAAATTCTAGAGCTTATAAGCTCTAAATTATCAATTCTAGAGCTTATAAGCTCTAGAATATCAATTCTAGAGCTTATAAGCTCTAAAATATAAATTCTAGAGCTTATAAGCTCTAAAATATCAATTCTAGAGCTTCTAAGCTCTAAAATTGATATTTTAGAGCTTCTAAGCTATAAAATATCAATTCTTGAGCTTATAAGCTCTAAATTATCAATTCTAGAGCTTATAAGCTCTAAATTATCAATTCTAGAGCTTATAAGCTCTAAAATATAAATTCTAGAGCTTATAAGCTCTGAAATATCAATTCTAGAGCTTATAAGCTCTGAAATATCAATTCTAGAGCTTATAAGCTCTAAAATATAAATTCTAGAGCTTATAAGCTCTAAAATTGATATTTTAGAGCTTCTAAGCTATAAAATATCAATTCTTGAGCTTATAAGCTCTAAATTATCAATTCTAGAGCTTATAAGCTCTAAATTATCAATTCTAGAGCTTATAAGCTCTAAAATATAAATTCTAGAGCTTATAAGCTCTAAATTATCAATTCTAGAGCTTATAAGCTCTAGAATATCAATTCTAGAGCTTATAAGCTCTAAAATATCAATTCTAGAGCTTATAAGCTCTAAAATATTAATTCTAGAGCTTCTAAGCTCTAAACTATCAATTCTAGAGCTTATAAGCTCTAAAATATCAATTCTAGAGCTTATAAGCTCTAAAAAATCAATTCTAGAGCTTATAAGCTCTGAAATATTAATTCTAGAGCTTCTAAGCTCTAACATTGATATTTTAGAGCTTATAAGCTCTAAAATATAAATTCTAGAGCTTATAAGCTCTAAAATATAAATTCTAGAGCTTATAAGCTCTAAAATATAAATTCTAGAGCTTATAAGCTCTAAAATATAAATTCTAGAGCGTATAAGCTCTAAAATATAAATTCTAGAGCTTATAAGCTCTAAAATATAAATTCTAGAGCTTATAAGCTCTAAAATATAAATTCTAGAGCTTATAAGCTCTAAAATATCAATTCTAGAGCGTATAAGCTCTAAAATATAAATTCTAGAGCTTATAAGCTCTAAAATATAAATTCTAGAGCTTATAAGCTCTAAAATATAAATTCTAGAGCTTATAAGCTCTAAAATATCAATTCTAGAGCTTATAAGCTCTAAAATATCAATTCTAGAGCTTATAAGCTCTAAAATATAAATTCTAGAGCTTATAAGCTCTAAAATATAAATTCTAGAGCTTATAAGCTCTAAAATATCAATTTTAGAGCTTATAAGCTCTAAAATATCAATTCTAGAGCTTATAAGCTCTAAACTATAAATTCTAGAGCTTATAAGCTCTAAAAATATAAATTCTAGAGCTTATAAGCTCTAAAATATAAATTCTAGAGCTTATAAGCTCTAAAATATCAATTCTAGAGCTTATAAGCTCTAAAGTATCAATTCTAGAGTTTATAAGCTTTAAAATATCAATTCTAGAGCTTATAAGCTCTAAAATATCAATTCTAGAGCTTCTAAGCTCTAAAATTGATATTTTAGAGCTTCTAAGCTATAAAATATCAATTCTTGAGCTTATAAGCTCTAAATTATCAATTCTAGAGCTTATAAGCTCTAAATTATCAATTCTAGAGCTTATAAGCTCTAGAATATCAATTCTAGAGCTTATAAGCTCTAAAATATCAATTCTAGAGCTTATAAGCTCTAAAATATTAATTCTAGAGCTTCTAAGCTCTAAAATTGATATTTTAGAGCTTATAAGCTGTAAAATATAAATTCTAGAGCTGATAAGCTCCAAAATATAAATTCTAGAGCTTATAAGCTCTAAAATATAAATTCTAGAGCTTATAAGCTCTAAAATATAAATTCTAGAGCTTATAAGCTCTATAATATATATTCTAGAGCTTATAAGCGCTAAAATATAAATTCTAGAGCTTATAAGCTCTAAAATATAAATTCTAGAGCTTATAAGCTCTAAAATATCAATTCTAGAGCTTATAAGCTCTAAAATATCAATTCTAGAGCTTATAAGCTCTAAAATATCAATTCTAGAGCTTATAAGCTCTAAAATATCAATTCTAGAGCTTATAAGCTCTAAACTATCAATTCTAGAGCTTATAAGCTCTAAAATATCAATTCTAGAGCTTATAAGCTCTAAAATATCAATTCTAGAGCTTATAAGCTCTAAAATATCAATTCCAGAGCTTATAAGCTCTAAAATATAAATTCTAGAGCTTATAAGCTCTAAAATATAAATTCTAGAGCTTATAAGCTCTAAAATATAAATTCTAGAGCTTATAAGCTCTAAAATATAAATTCTAGAGCTTATAAGCTCTAAAATATAAATTCTAGATTTTATAAGCTCTAAAATATAAATTCTAGAGCTTATAAGATCTATAATATATATTCTAGAGCTTACAAGCTCTAAAATATAAATTCTAGAGCTTATAAGCTCTAAAATATAAATTCTAGAGCTTGTAAGCTCTAAAATATAAATTCTAGAGCTTATAAGCTCTAAAATATAAATTCTAGAGCTTCTAAGCTCTAAAATATAAATTCTAGAGCTTATAAGCTCTAAAATATCAATTCTAGAGCTTATAAGCTCTAAAATATCAATTCTAGAGCTTCTAAGCTCTAAAATATCAATTCTAGAGCTTATAAACTCTAAAATATAAATTCTAGAGCTTATAAGCTCTAAAATATAAATTCTAGAGCTTATAAGCTCTAAAATATAGATTCTAGAGCTTATAAGCTCTAAAATATCAATTCTAGAGCTTATAAGCTCTAAAATATCA